>JBBPDC010000002.1:7062966-7072997 GCA_037974485.1 Hemigrammopetersius urotaenia
TAATCGCAAGTTAACTATGGCAAACATGAGATTAATCACGATTAAATATTTTAATCTACTGACAGCCCTAGTAAAAATATATAGATTCTCAAAAACACATAGGGATAGAGATAAACTGTATACAGTATAGAGGTTTGTGAGGATCAATTTAAGAACAACTGCTTTAGGTTAAAGAACACGCATATATGTCCTAAATGTGTCTGTGTGTGTGTGTGTGTGTGTGTGTGTATGTTTTTGTTAACTGGGTGGGAGGGGTGGAGGGATACGGCGGAGTGAAAATGATAAAAAAAGAAGCATCTATAAATTAGGTTCTTTGTTTGCAAATTGAGGGTCTTTATGTGCACCATAGAAGATAGTAATGAGTAGCGCTTCTGGTGAAGACAATAAGAGTCACTGACGTGTATCCGTACTAGCCTGTGTTTTTTGGATGTGGTATAAGTCAGTATTATGTGCGTACAGACCTACTGGGTTTAACTACACACATTAGTCATTCAGACAGCCACTGCAGTAATAGAACAATAAGCAGGGGCATGCATTAGCCTCTCCTCTTATCAAAGGCAATTTCATTACGAACACAGTCTATCCCGGGACATCGCTCAGCTTTACTCCCACACACACACACACACACACACACACACACACACACACACACACACACACACACACACACACACACAAACAGGGTGAAAGAGCGGCAGTCGAGAAAACATACACAGCTGTTCATCCATCCTCTAAATCAAGTTGAGGTGAGACTGCAGAGATCAAAACTTGACATGAAAAAAATCAGCAAGATTGTTTTAAAGCCACAGCATCTCCTTCTCTTTCATTACTCATCCACACAGATGCTCTTATTCACAGACATGCATCACAGCAGGTCATCACATCATCATAAAGCATCTATTCACCAAAACACCGGCACCACAGACATAAAAATACAAGCTAGCTGGCATGCTGATGCCTGCCTGCACTGAAAAGGCTTCATGCTGGGCCCAGAGGCTTCAATCATTCCATTAGTTTGTAGCAATTGTTTCATTCACACAGATCAAATTAATAAGGCACCTCTATTAGCATGCAGGCTATTCAGCATCAACAGCAGATTTCGACTGCAAATATCAAAACGCAACGTTCTCGCTTCCGCCTCGCCTTTATTATCCCTCTCCGCATTCACTTCTCTCCAAAAAGGTGGATTATTAATATGAGGTTAATCTGCCTCCTCTTGGTGTGAAATAAACCCGGGTGAGCGGGCGCCAAGTTTACATGGCCGATTGTGCTGCCCCGCGCTTGTGTTACGTCGCATTTGCATAAAATCCCATTTCCCCGACGCAGGCTTAGCGCCTCCAAATCCATTTGCTGCCGCCATCGCCACATCAGAGCGGGTCATGACGAGGAGAGGAGGGTGGAGAGGGGAGACGTCAGCGACTCTGTCTCCCCATTTCACACCACTTACACGCCAGCCTGGGCCCCTAAACACAAACAATGCAGAGAGGACATGATGTACCACATGACTCTTAATACACGCTGTTGCAGGCTGCATGTGAAATAGCCCCCGCACATTTGGGCAGAGGAGATAAGGGGCATGTGGCTACATATTGTAGTACTTACAGTAGTAAGTCACAGAGAAATGTCACCAGGTAGAAATGTGTGAATGTGTGCGTGTGTGTGTGTGTGTCCTTCAACCTCAAACGCGCATTTTGACTCTGCATTTTAGGCTAGCTTGTTCCTATGATGGACTCTGGCATGTCCCTGATTACCAATCAGAAGCCCCAGTTACTGGTCTCGCTAAGCAACAACATGAGTGGAATACCCAATCAGACCCTTCTCCTCATTCTCTATTCTGCTCCACACATGCATGCCTTGTCTCTATCTCACTCTCTTGGCATCCCTCTCCTCAAGTTCACGTAGAACTGTGTCTCTCTCTCTCTCTTGATTCCACAAATGGCAGTGTTACAAGCTCGGCTTGTACAAATCAGACGGGGAGAGTCACAGAGGGAAAGGGAGAGGAAGGGAGAAAGACAGACAGAGACACATAAGAAGAGACCAAAAAGAAAGAATTTGAAAAAGAGAGGGAGAAGGAGAGAAAGATGAAAAAGATAGTAGATAAAAGTGAGCCAAGAAGAAAAAGGAAAAGAAAAAGAAACACAGGGAGAGAGGGAATGAGAGAAGGGAAATGTTTGTTAGAGACAGATACTAATAAAGAGAGAAAGAGACAGACAGAAAGGAAGAAGGAGAAAAGAGAATGAGAGAGAAAGAAGGAGATGGAAAGAGGAAAAGAAAGGAGAGGAAAAGAAAGGGTGAGAGAAAAATAGAGAGATGGCACAAGAGAAAAAGATGCAAAGTAAGAACGAGAGAGAGGGAGAGAGGTGGAGGAAGAGAATGAGAGCGGCTTATGCTTCCAAATCACTTACATTTAAGGCTCCTTTGCGATCCTGATCAGAAAATATGAGAGCAGCACTCCCACTTCACATTCCCACTAAAAGCCCCTGATATTAAACCCTGCGGCTCAGTTCGGTGTAGTAAGCATTACTCTTTACACCTGGCCTATTTCCAATCTGATGGCAACGTGTGAGCATGTATAAAGATTAATCATGCTCAAGGAAGACACTCATTTATCCTTCTGACAGTGGCCTCATTGCTTTTGTCTCGCTGGAACACTTTTCCTTTGAGCGGTAAACCTATTCATCTGATGAATCACAGAGAACATACACAGATTTGCACTTTACAGCTGTTCTGCTGTCTTGCTAAACAACAATTTCTGAATAAATCCCCCACAGAACCCTTTCCCCCATTCACAGACTGCAGGCATAGAAAGTAGGTGTTCCTGTTGTTTGTACGCAAATCACGGGCTGTTCCTAGAACAAACACGCTTGATTTATTATATATAATTTGAGGCAGTATATCAGGGGGAAATAAGTGTGCTTGTCAGCATTTTCCAGTGCTGTGTTGGGCTCTCTAATGGGGCCATTGTTTTTGTTGCCTGTGAGCAGAGCCCAAAGGGGAGCCTTTATTTTTAACTGAGCATTTGACACCAGCCTAGTCTGCTTGACCTGCTCTTACTGTGCAGTCAACCACTCAGAGAGGGAGGGAGGGAGGGAGAGGAGAGAGAGTGTGAGAGAGAACGGGAAAGAAAAAGAGATGGAGATGATACAGAGTCTAAGAAGGTCATAATCTGAAGGGAAACAGTAGCTACAGCTAGGGAAAGGCCTTGCTACTAATATCCACAGCCTGTTCTACTCTCCAGCCCACTAATAGCCTCTCAAGTGTAAAGCTGCAACACTCTTCCCCGCATGTAACTTTAATGAGAGGACAAACCCGTGTGGTTTTTGCTCATACTGTTAACCTCCATATTAGTAGCAGAATGTGACAGAGGCAGTAACTCTACCCCTGCTGATACTCCTCTCATATCTAGCACACATCAAGAGACTGCATAGAATGAAAGCTTTATATGTACTTTGTGTTGTACCTTAATATGCATGCATGAGATACAGCTGCAGTACCATGCAAAAACTGTAGCTCAGCAATATATTTTCTAAACATATATAATTTTTAAAATTATTCCTGGGACTGAACTTATACTCTAGTGTGTGACCCTTTTGGGCCATTTTAGTCGTAGCTAGGTTAGCCAAGAAGCTTTGATTTCGGCTAGTATAACATCAGTCATTTAAATAAATATAAAAATATTATTTCCTCAGATATTTTAGGCTCATCTACAGTGCTGTTCATTCGAAGAAATAAAAAATAATATAAAATTAAAAATAATAAAATAATTGTTGTCACATCTGTGCTGCCTCTGCCATGCCCCCAGTGATCCAGGTCACCAGACTTCTGAGCAGGGGCTTCCCTGTCACACCACCCCTGTCTGCATAATGGTATGTCATGGCCTCTTGTCAGCCCTTATGTTCTCCCTAGTAATTACCTGCATTAGGTCCCCTGGTGTATCCAGGTGTCTCTGTTTTGTGATTGGGCTGTGTTTAAGTCAGTGCTATAAAACCCAGCTGGTCCATCAGTCTGACGTGTGGTCACTGATGTAACTATTCAGTCTGGGTCCATGTTGCTCTGGGCTAGCTGTTGCCAGTGCCCTGGAGTTTCATCTCCCTGAAACTCAGGAGGCCCCTGCTTGCTCTGGCTCAGAGAGGTTCCACTCAGTTAAAACAGCCAGAGGACTGTTAACTTGGCTCTTGTATGTTTCTCATGTTTTTCTAGAGTTCACCAGTGAGGCTAAAGTGCCCGTCTGCTGGACTACCTAGTTGGCTCTGCAGGGCTTCTGACCCTCCTAGCATTGGTGAATTTTAAACATTATTGCATCACAGAAGAACATACAGTGCTCAGCATAAGTACACACCCTTTGAAATTAAACTTTTTTATTTCTCAGTGAATATGAGAACAAAATAACTATTTTTTACAAACCAGATTTATTAAACATTTATTTGTATCAACATAAGAAAATGACCACCTTTACTTCTTTAGGATAAGAAAAGTAATCAACTTTATTCAAATATGAGGATGCAAAAATGCATACAACCTAAATTCCATTCAATCTAATTTGGTAGGGCATCCTTGACTTTTACAAACAGTAGCAATTCTTCTAGACATTTAACGAACAAGTTTATGACATACACCTACGGTTTTTTTCTATTCTTAAGCTCTTTCAGATCCAGTATGCTGGATGGAGGATAACATACTAGTCTTTTCAGAACCGCCCACAATCGTTCTGTTGGATTGAGGTCTGGTCACATGCTCGGCCACTGAACCAATTTCAGCCTGTTCTTCCTCAGAAATGATCCAGTGACCTTAGATGTATGTTTTGGGTCATTGTCATGTCGAAAGAGTGCTCTGAGATCACAGAGTGATGGTAGCATTCTCTCTTCCAGTATTTCACCATACATCTGTGAATTCATGATACCATCTATGAAATGCAGCTTCTGGACAACTGCAACACTCCTGCAGCCCTACAGAAATATACTGCCACCACCATGCTTTACTGTTGGTACTCTCACCCTTGCAATGCCATATGGTTTGGAACCCATCAGAGGCAAAAAGATTAATCTTTATCTTGTCATTCCAAAGTATGGAATCTTCACCTTTGTTAACATGGGCCCTGGCAAATTTTGAGTCACATGAAATACTCACCCCTGTGCTGAACTTGCATGTCAAACTTCTCTCATCACAAAGCGCTCTTAACGAGGTGTTAACCTCCATGAATGGCCTGGACATCTCTGCAAGCTTCCCACAATTTCATCCATTATGAATCTTTGAACTACTTTTACAACAGTATTCAAACTTACTAGCAATGCCTTACTAATTTTCTTATAACCATGACCTTTTTTGTGCAAAGAAATTATTTTCTTTCTCAGACCTTTCTCAGAAATTTCTTTTCCATGTGGTGCCATTTTGTCAGCACTGAGTGGAACTAGATTTTCTCTCTAAAATGCCCTTTTTTCTCTCTTAAATTCCCCTTCAATTACCCTGTGTGATGGCTGATTCATCTTTTGGCAAATTCCTGTTAATTACAATTTCATCAGGTTTTACAATTTTATTGGGGTGTAATACTTTTTGAATACAATGTATTATTTTTATTATCCTAAAGAAGTAAAGAAAGTGATCAAACTAGTAAATGTTTAATAAAACAACAAGTTTGTAAAAAATACAGCTAAATGCCCTCATCACTGTGAAAGGGTTAAAGGTTTTACTTTCAGAAGGTGTGTATGCCTTTATGCTGATTATTGTACATACATTTATTGTTATTTATACAACATACAATGCATTTCTTGTTTTTATTCATGGCCATCGGTGGCTGCCAGAGCACACACCATATTAGAAGCTTCTCATTAGGAGCTTATCATGTCTTCTGCAGGTCGTTTGCAGTATGTAGTTCCTTCAGAAGATCTGGTAAATGAAATATTTAAACAGATCAGAAGTTAGCTTTTAAGACTTTTAAAGAGCCAAGGTATCGCTTATGCTGACTTATGTTGACCTCCTGATCAATTGCTATGCTTTAGAAGTGTGCCTCAAAACAAGTTTTTGCAAAGCTTCAAATGTGATCAAACTCATGCTGTGTTTTGGGTCTCTGACTCGAAGTGTCATGATTCTTTTATTAAATCTGTTGCGCTGATTAAAAACCCAACCTCTCAAGGATTTTGAGGCCATCACTGCGATGAATGGCTTGAACTAACATATCTGTCCTTTATTCACATATGTAGAACTTTAGCTCCCTCAGTAAGGCTTCTTCTGAACAAGTTGCTGAAATAAAAAAAGTCCTTGTTGACCCTTTCTGACTACAGAAACCTGCTCCTACATCTGCTTTCTAATTAGGCATCAGCTAAGCAACCATATCGGCTCCTCTAATCACAACACTATGCTCATCTGCACACCTCTTTGTTTTATTAACTCTACATGACCTCCGGCAAACTCTTGCACATCTAGATAAAACACATGACCTTTGTGGAAGTGCGGTGCTACAAAGAGCCAGCGACTGTAGTAACTCAGGCATACTATTGCCAGAACTGTGCCAGACACCATGTTGCCATTTGGAGGAAACTGCTGAAGTAGTAAGCAGCACAGCCAACTGTGACTGCCTCAGATAAAGCAGCCAACAAACGTCTCTCTCACCCCTCGCTGCCACTGGCTGAGTCGCTCGGGCAAACTTGATGTAAATCCCGGGGTCTACGGGTGCGAGGCAGGAACTCACCCTGGGCGGGGTGCCAGCAGAGAACACACACACACACCATTCACTCACACCTATGATTCACTCACACACTCACACCTATGGTCAATTTAGAATCCCCAATACACCTGACACACACAACTTTGGAATGTGGGAGAAACCAGAGACCCCAAGGGAAATAATACATTATATTCAACTAAAAACAACACAATATATAACTGCAAATAGCAAACTGTATTACATAATAATTTATATTTGTATTTAATTTACATTCTGTATCAATATGCTTGTCTGTCTTTTTTATGCAGTGACAGCCTCTACTCTTCCAAGAAGACCTTATACTAAATGTTGGAACATTGCTGTGAGGGTTTGATTGCATTCAGAGCAAGTCAGCTACATGTTGGATGATTAGTTTAAGACCAGAAATGGAACTCCTGCTCATTTCAAAGGTATGTAATGATGGAGCTTCATCACTCCAAGGAGGGATCTCTTGCCGTAATCTGTCGAGTCAGACATTCATAGTTAAACTTTGCATTAAGGTTATAATCTCTGCTGGTGTGAGTGGTTCCTGAGAAGGCCAAGAACAGTGTGCCAAGCAACTTTTCAATCTGCATGTATCATCAAGGATGACACTTTGATCACCACTCCGCCCCAATCCCTTCATCACTCCAAAGGTTGTGTTAAAACTGCACATTTTCGCAAACTAATTAAGAATCGCTCTTACCATCAACAGGCCCTCTTGCTAGAGATTTGAAATAACATGCATGAATCCAGATCATTGTCTTCTGACTGTGAAGCAGGAAGAGAAAATCAGCAGACATGATGGCGCATTTAAGAACGTTAGCAAAGAATGCAGACAGAATTTTCAGAAGCTATAGTTTGGTAGCAACTGTGCATAAAGGTCAGCGTTTTCATTTGTTTGACTGCTCAAATTGATTTTTTTTCTGTGGCTCTCTGCAGCTTGGATCTGTGTGGTCTCCAGGTGCCAGTTTCCACTGAAAATATTATGCTCATTTTTAGACATAAGTTATTGTAACACCCTGGTTGCACATCGTCTATGGCAAGTGGAGGTCGGCCAGCTGGCAACACAGTGGACGTTAAACATGTCTTACCAAGCAATATGTAGCATTTGGCTTGGACTGCAAAGGGTCATTAAACAAGTGATTGGTTATGGTTGGAACTTGTTCAATTAGCCTGCTTTAGTGATGTTCATTTAAATATGAGCACAGACTCAGCAAATGAGGAGGCAAGAGATAAATATCTACTTCAGCACCTTGCGATTGGAAAGCGTACAGAATGAAAAGGAGGGAAAAAAAATCAATTAAGCTAGAATCAATTAGCCGCCACTGATGTGCTTTCAGTGGGGCCTGTAGTGAAAGACATTTTAACCTATAATATGGTAGAACCTTAAGGACCTTAAGCGTATATGCATGTCTTGAACTGGCAGTAAATCTTACGTTAAGAGAATTGCTGGATCCTCTCAATTTCTGTTTAGAATGGTGAATTCTGGGGGAAGCCTGAAATGGAGAAATCAGCGTAAATAGTAAGGCATGCTAGGTTGGGTATATGTTGCCATGTTGGCCGTCATTTCTGCCCTACGGCACAGAGTTTATTCGCGTGCTCATGCTGAAGGCAAGATAACTCCCCACACTAAAGCAAAGCTAAATGCAACGTTAAAATAGACATTTGTCTGTAATTTTGTAGGTGGTTATGCGAATAAAAAGCCTTTGTCCAACTTCAAAGCACTTATTTGAAGCATAAAACAGAACCGATTTTTGTAGTGTTTCTTTGCCATGGGGTGCAAAAATGTAATGTTATGTTATGAAATCTCAGCGTTTTTTTTGCTCATCTCTCAAAATGAAAGGAGTAGGGGGGAAAGCTGGTACTTTCCAAAACATATTAATACACAGAATGATCACATAATCTACAGCCTGGTGGGCAAAAATGAAAAATGAGAAAAGGGCCCATTAAACTAAGGCAATTTGTTTCCTTTAGGGTTGATTTGAATAGTTGGATTACAATTACCATCTCTGCTTCCAACCACTTGTCTTAACTGAAACAGAATTCAAATATGGCAAATAATCAAAGCAACATCTATAAAATGCTGTTTATTCTACAGTCACCCAATTTACGCTTTCTATTTTGCATGTATAACAGAACTGTTTATGACTTTGCTGAGGAGCAAGGATCAATCTCTTGAATGTCTTCAATCAATTTTTCAGTGCATCTCACATTTAAACCCCTCCCGTCCATCAACTTCTTGGGGTTTATTACAGTGTACTCTACAGGACTTTGTATATATACCAAAAGAATACCAGCTCTGATTTGTGAGCTACAAATCAATATGTAATTTCAGTGAAGTTCAGTGGTAGACAGAACACTTCATCTTGGGTATCTGGAGGAGTGTGAGTCAGTGCAAACATAACCTTAATAAGCTGTGTGTATATGTGTGTGTCTGTTTGTGCAAGTGTGGGATAGAAAGAAAAATGAGAGAAGCTTAAATGTATAATCTTTAATTCCAAGACAGAAAAGTCCACTGTATGCTAAGACCCTTTTTGCCATTCATGTGGTGACTTTTATGAAGATGTTCTCAGGAGTGATTGTTTATGAAACCTTCATGAGGATATGACATTTTCCTCATGAGCTGCGTGCTTCACTCTATCTATTCATACAGGCAAAATTAGTTGAAAAAAGTTTGAAGAAGGGTGGGTCTTCATAAACGTACGAGAAGAAGAGAAGAGCAGGGAAGGGAAAACAAAATGGCAGAGGCAAACAAGCTGAACGGATAAAGCAGGCCTTACAGGTGGAAGACAGAGATACACTTAACCACTGAGTGAGAGAGTATGAATGAAAATGAGGGAGAGAGAGAGAGAGAGAGAGAGAGAGAGAGAGAGAGAGAGAGAGAGAGACTGATGGCAGACAGGCAGTTGATGGAGATTAGGCTGTCAGTGAAGGCTCCTGTCAGTGGAATGTCACACACACCTCGCTGCTCCCTGACAGCTACATGGTTTGCTCTGTACGCTCCGTAATATGGAACACTGTAATTTCCAACTGCTCTCCCATGTCCTCCAGACAATTAACCAGTTAGTACTAGATACACCTGACCCTCATTCAGGACTGTTGCTGCTTTCCCATTCTTTACTCTTGCCTGACTTTGCTCAGAAGACTCTGCTGGGTTTTGCCACTCAATGTGGCCAGGAACTGAAGAGATCATTTGACTGATGTGCAAACTGACCAACCATAAGCTATTTTGATGTGACCTGTAGTTACTGTTGTCAAAAACTGTGCGACAAGCAAAAACACACACACACACACACACACACACACACACACACACACACACACACACACACACACACACACACACACA
>JBBPDC010000002.1:7081394-7091521 GCA_037974485.1 Hemigrammopetersius urotaenia
ACACACACACACACACACACACACACACACACACACACACACACACACACACACACACACACACACACACATACGTAGCTTCTTACATTATTTACACTCTTTTCTATTGGTGCTGCACAGAGCAGTAAATTTTGCTCTTATCCTGAAAGGTAACTAATGAGGTTTAATCAAAAGAGCTTGTTTGTCCTTTAAGTGGAGTGCTAGCAGAGAACCATGTTTAATCACTCATTTGCATAGGGACAGGCTTGTAATCTGCATCCCTTGGACTAATTTTACTACACCCCAAACAAGATCGGGAGCATGACATGGACATCTTATCTAGGCTGAGGTGGAGGCAAAGACAGGCCATCCAAGTGACCATACCTACAAGCCTCCCATTAACCAACAGGGTGCTTCCTCCCTCACTCCATACATGATTAAAATGTCTGTTTAATTAACCTGCTGCTTAACAGCTACAGCAAAATATTAGTCCTGTGGTCTGAAGTTTAGAGATCCTTCAAATAATGTAGAGTAGAAGCGGAATTGCATGTGCAAGCCAAGTTTTAGAAACTTTTCATTTTGAGAGTGCAGTTCTAATCTGATGGGTGCCACAGTGTGCTGCCGATTTGGTATCTCAGAGTTCCCGCAACTTTACTTTCCTGTTTTATTGCTGCTGTGATGCCCTTGAGCTAGGCATGTAACCCCAAATTGCTGAACTTGTGCTACAACATGAAGGCTGCGGCCCTGTTTCGCCTGCTGTTTTGCCCCAGTCACCGCTGCCTGAGAAAAGAGCAGTGCCTCCTCGCAGCTTTGGAACTCCCACTGTTTGCCAATAAAAGGTATGCACTCCATGACGAACCCTGAGTTTTTTTCTCCAGGAGCTTTTTTTCTGTACACTGCCTACTCTGATTTTCTCCATCAGTCATGGTATTGCGTCTCCACTCACCCACACACCACCGCTAACAGAGTATGACTCCAGTCTTTAATCTCATTCTCCATTTAGAACAATGCACTGCCAGCTGTACCAATGTGATTCCACTTAAAGCAGTGTTCCACAGGCATTAGAGAAAGGTTATGGTGTAAAGAGGCATTTGCTTTTTCATCAGGCAGTTCATAGTGTATTCAAAAAAGATTTTATGCATTTCATGTTGTGGTAGATGGCATCACAGAAAGAGAATCAATATTGGAAGGAGCATAATGCTTGCAGATCCGACGAAATGGAATGCTGGTCGTCACTGTCCAAAGAAAAAACACTCCAAAAACAACTGTATGTCTAAAATGAAAGTAAAGAGATGGAGCATAATTTGTCAGCATGAAAGGTTACTGTTTAAATCACAAACGAAGATTGTGATGCATGCTTTTCTTCGGACAGTGATGCACACATGCAAACATTTCCAACTCAGTCTCATTTAGATAGCTTATGGTTTATGATTGTATTTTTATAGTTGTATGTGCAAGAAGATTCTTGTGTGTTGAGATGACTCATTTCATTTCTAATAGGCCAAACCTTTTATCGTGAGCATCCAAACTGTTCTCTCCGTTTACTCCCTGTCGCATCTCTCTTTGTGTGTTTTATGCCATTGTGTGATTGCTCCTCGTGTTGTAAAAGAAAAAATCTCTAAGGCTTGGCCTCAGCCTCGCTGACATTTCACTCTTGCAACACCTCTGAGAAGCATAAGGTTCTCTGCAGAGAGCCATTGTACAGGTCTTCACTCACACCCACAAATAATTACACACTGCAGTGTGCAATGGCACGGCAGGAAATTGCTTTAGTGGGAAGCTTGTATGAGTATATTCTTACATTGTATAGTTGAATGACTTAATTGCAATGGCTTCCTTGATTTGAAACTCATTATGTGCCGTTATGAATGTGTTACATGCTATTGCACTTCTGCTGCTCATGCCCAGAAGACGAATGCTCATGAAGGTTTCATTCGATGTATTGTTTTTTTTTTCAATATAGTCAAGGTTCAGGATTCCAGGTTTCTACTGTCATACCTACTGGAAATCATAAAAAGCTTTTGTTGTCAGTGCTGTGTCAGTGTCTATACACTCTCAGACATAAATAGCATCAACTTTCCTGAAAAGAGTAATTGAAATGCTCACACCAAGAACACCGTGCTCTATTTTTTTTTTTGCTTGCAAGCTACTTTCATCATAAAACATTTTAGGAAGTAAATGGAGAAAAACATTTCAGAAAAACAAATTGGTAGTACTCTCTAAGACAGGCTTTCTCAAATCTCTCAGTGTGGAAAAATCTATGAACTTCTACATTTCAAGTGTTAGACACATAAGACAAATACATGGCTGTACATGTTGTCTTTATCTAGTTAAGTTAATGGTGGTTTTGACCAAGAAAACCACACTACATTAGGAGTCCTTGGGGAAGATTTCTAATGCTACAAACACCTATATCTGTAAAATAATAAATTTTATTTATAGGTGCCTTTCTGGCACAACCGATGATTAAAATGAATAAAATCTCTAGATAAGAAAGCCTGATGCATGAATATAAAATGTAATATAATGATATTTTATTGTTATCATAATAAACGTTATGATAATGAATATAACACAATTTGATATATTCACTTTAGTAGAGTGCAAACTGTGAAAAACTATAAAATGTAGGATAAAAAGTATTAACATACTACAAACAATTTAAGAGTCATTTCCATGTAGCCCGCCCACATTCCAAGGATTAAAGCCGCCTTGGCTTAATGTCATGTACCACGTTGAGAACCATGGATCTTAGATAAATTATACGCTGCTAGATTATTATGCTGAAAAAGTCAAAGTCTGTAAAGTCTCTGATTTTAGCTTTGATTGCTAGGCTAAACTACACAACACAGACATAACACAGAGCATTCCTCCTTTCATTTTTCCTTTCTATTCTCTTAGTTTCCATGGTGAGGGCATGATGGAGAAACTATTCTCAATATAGAACCAGTTGTAGGTGGGCACAGACACACACATATTTAACATAATAGAAATGTGTGTTATGTTTTGACAGTAAGTCATCCATAGAGCTAACTATCAAAATGCATTCTAGGCTGCTAAATCGAAGTTAGCAATATACTGTGTTTCATTTTCATGAAAAAGTCCTGTAAACAGTTCAAGACTCATTTTGCCAGCTTGTGTTATATAACTAGCACAAACTGATGATGCAAAAACAAAATTACTGTTGCCTCACATGCAGTTTTTTTAAATAAAGTATAGCAATACAGTGAAAAAAGTTGAGACATGTGATCAACGCAAATGATATTGTCTCAGTATCCTATCAGTACTGTTGACACAAAGGAGAGTTTTTAGTTGTGCTGTCAGCAATCTGGAAAAGCCCCTGGTTCAGGACTTGTTTGGTTTTGGTTTGTATATGCCTGATCATATTCACTTTGACAGTAATTATTAAGGTGATATGTAGCATCTGTAGCAAAAAGTTGGTTACAACAGACATTAATTTATACATATTATCATCTAGTGCTTGGAAACAGAGAACCTGTTTACCTGAAACAACTTAAAAAAGAAGCCATTATAGAAGCTTCAATCGCTAAAGGTTCTACAATGTGCATTTTCTGTTCTTTTCTAAGGTGTGTTCAGTTACTGTTTTCGGGTGCTCAGTTAACTTTGCTGAAAAATGCTGGTATGTTAATTTAAGTATATATATACACCCTCAGACTCTGAACCCTCAGACTCTGATGACACCTTTTACAAATCCTGCAGACCCATTACTGACCATCTTCAAAGAGGTCATCACTGGCTCTATTCCAGCAGACTGGAGAGGCTGGACCTGTGTATGTTTACTGAGGCAAACACACATGGCGATCAGTGAAGGCTCGGGCAGGTCGGGGATATTGATAGGATCTGTAGAGGGGGTTTGTGTCTTTAGAGGGCTGTAAATGCCTTACAAGTGCTCAGGCCAAACGGATCGATACTGTCGCCTGTAGCGGCTTCTCAGATCAGCTCCTACCATTCAGCCAAGAAATGGAGCACATCACTATCCGTGACCAAACATCGCCCTTTCTCTCTTTCTGTCTGAAGGATGTGAACAAAATGAGAAGGAGATGAAAGGGACCAGGAGAAAAAGAATGCATGTCCTCAATATGGCTGGAGAACAATACCCAGTGAAAGTGAACCCCTTTCACTCAGGGGTGATGCAAACAAAACCATGTGGAAAGGATGAAGAGAAAAGGATCTAAAGTGGTACAGTGAGGAAGAGCATGTCACAGGCATGTTCACAATAAGGAGAGACCTATACAGAGGTGGAGATCTGCCTGTTGCTGGCCATTTCAGGACTGTGTGTTATAAAGATAAACAATGGGGGTCCCATAGGGAGGGCCAGCAGGCGGTCCGTGTGCAGTCCGTAGCACGAAGGGACAATGGCAGGTTGAGGAAACAGGTTTATGGCAGAGGAGCAGGTGGAGAAAGTTGAATTCTTCTCCAGCCAGGGAGAACGCTTGCAAGGAGAAATTAATCTTTTTCTGCCTACGCAGCCTTTTGGACGTGTACTGCATCAGAGTCAAGGGGTTTTTGTTGGAGAACAGAAAAGAGGATGGTGCTGGGTGTGTGTCGGTGTGTGTGTAGCAATTAAAGCTCTAGTAATAGTTCCCCAATCCCTCAGTCCTGGGCAAACCCCAGGCCAATAGTCCCTTCTGAATTGCATCTCACTGTTAATGTTTCAATGTGTCACTCAAACTCCACCAGTGCGATAGGCAGGAGAGAAACTTTCTCGGCCCCATACAGGCTTCAAGACACTGCATTTCAAAGAAACACTGGTTGAAACATAGACCACAGACTCTACAACAGACCGCAGCATTGGTGTTTGGAAAAGGTACAAAGCAACTCCTCCAACCACTGCTACAAATAAAGGCACCTAAATGGTCCTTGGCTTATAGTTGTATGACTTTTTTTTTAGCAGTGGTCACCAAGTCTTCAGAGACATGTTCCAGCTAATTCATTTCCATAGAGGTCCTTGATTGGGTGTATCAGATGCATTAGTGTTGGGTGAGGCTCGCTTGTTAGACACAGGTCAGGAAAGTAGGTCTTCAGGAGGTAGGTTGGTGACCACTGAATATAGAAGTTTTACATTAAATTTACATAATGTTTATATACTAAAGGGACTCAATAAGCTTCCGAAGCATTCTTCAAACGGAGGCATCTCATTAACAAACATGGTAATTAAACAATCATCCTCTGAAAAGGTCTCTAGAGAACTTAAAACTAGTTCTTCTTTGTGGCCCACCCCCCAGCATACACGCACTATGGTAATGAGGACATATGTGTGATGTTGGACTTCTGTAATATTATGATAATCCCACTGCTGGCTTCCTAAACCAGCGAGTGTTTTGGGGGCGTGAGAAATGGAGCAGAAGAAAAAGAGGACTAAAACTTGTAATCCTGTTTAAGGATTAAGGATGGAGGCGAATCCAAACACATTCAAGGATGGAGGGAAGGAGAGGGAGGTCTGACGTGTGACCCTATTAGTGTTTAAAGAACATTTGGAAAAGCACTCGAATAATGAAGGTGGGCACCAAAAAGTTGCTAAAAGTTTCTGTTCTAAGAATACATTGAAGAATATTCTCAGAGATTATGAGATGGATCAGCCCGAGATACAACTGATTGCATCAGCGGCTTCTGTTCTACTGTGTGAATGCCATTCCTTGGCTTAAGGATGCAGGTTTTTTTCTCAAACTATTCCAAATTGTCTGCTGCGTTGGCTGTTGGCTGCTTCCACCTGCTCCCTTTTGTACAATAGCAGTGTGGGAAAATGAGAGCTCCAGTTTTCTTCCATCACAGCTTTTCTAGCTCCTGTTTGTATAGCTGTACTTTTCAAGAGGACATTGGGAGTCCATCACAAGCAGATGCCCATTGACCTTTAAAAAGTCTAAATATTTTTGATGAACATCCTGTTAACAATACTTTTAATGAAATCAAATCTGTGTTCTAATACGTTTGGATGACTTCAGATAAACAAAACATAACAATGTCAGGTTGTGCTAGTTATTGACCACTTTGTCCTGTTTGTATACATCTTTTTTATGATTATTTATATTTGACATAATTGATTTAAGCCACTTCTTAGTGAACCATACTGTTGAAGTTCTCTCATGGATGTGGAGGGCTGGCATTCAAAGTTCTTGGTGATCGGACACGATAAGCCGAATGACTCCTGAGAGCACTGATTTTTGAACTTTTGAATTCCAGTGTTAAACATAATCAATGGAAAGCCTTTGGTTAGTGAAGTTACCACGCCTCTCCTAAATGTCATCTTCTCCATATTTGCGCGCACACACACACACACACACACACACACACACACACACACACACACACACACACACACACACTTCCTAGAATGAAGACTTTGACCCTGAGTGAGGAACAGGAAGCTTCAGAGGAGGCAGATTTATGGTCTGAAGTCCACTTTTAAATCCTTGTCAAAACTTCATTAATCTTCTGACTTTCAAGTCTCAAGGACCTCCTCTTACAAACACTAGAAGAGCAAACACTACCAGGACAAACATCACTGTGCGGTTCTGAAACTTGGTTTGAGGGGTTAAGCCAGTATTTTCACAGTAAAAGTAACAGCTAATATGAAGCAATTGTTCTGAAATATGGAACAATGGTGGGCAATGTAAACTCCACCCTCACTAAAAATATGTATGCTGGACATATGATTTAGGAAACGTAAGTTTTACGTTTATCCAGAGCGACATACATATTTTCTTTTAGGACATTCACACCCTCTATACATATCTATAACTCTGGGTCAGTTTTGGAAAGAATGTTAATATTTTTATTTGAAATACTTTGGCATGAATGTCATGACAAGTTCCAAACTGTTAACACATCAAAAACAGGCAGGTATCTTCTAAAACTGGCACCAACAGGTGTCTGTAACACAGCCTACAGAAAAGAATAGAACACATGCAAATATAAAGAGAAGATAGAGAGAGGTCATTAACCCAGGTTTCTAATTAGGTTTACTTGAAATATCTGTGCCCCGTATCTCAACCAATGCCCTTTGTCTCGACTTGGTCATTAAAACCAATTACTTGTGGGCAAGATGAAAGCAACCTCTAAATTCTTCTACTTCACAGTTCATCAGCTTTGAGCAGCTTATTGGACCTTATGAGATCATCCTTCCAATTAAAGGGCCATTCATTCATTCATTCAGTTTATTTGGAGCAAAGGGATGTTCTGTTTGTGGTGAAAAATAATGAATAGAGAGCTTCGTAAATTTGTTTCAGGTGGCTTTTTGTGTCCTAAAAAAGATCCAGTTTGTCATGTCATGCTGAACCAACTCAAAAAGAGAAGGTCACTCTTACAGAGGTCACAACAGTAATAACAAACTTGAGCAACACTTGTATTCCAAATTTCCACAGAAAACTTCAGCAGAGTCCATTCGATCAATAGGCTACAACAGCCAGCCAATTCCCGAAACATGTTATTTCAGTACAGTGGTGAACCGTGACAGTAAGACTCAGGCTTTCAGTTTGGTCCATAAATAAAGAAGCATGGTCAAACAACAAAAACAAACACCACAGCGACAATGCAAATTTCTTCTAGCAGCCATGGGGGTTCTAGCAGGATGTCAGTGCTAAGCTGACAACACTGGATATGTAAATTTTTTGTCTATTCTAGATTAAAAATGGTCATCCAAAGATTGCAAATGACATTTTATCTTTCTCTGCATTTAACCCATTCATGAAGTAGTAGGCTGCCACCTATGGGGAGCACCCAGGGAGCAGTGTGTGGGGACGGTACTTTGCTCAGGGGTACCTTGGTGATGTCACTAGCAGTTGCATCAAGTTTCAAGTCTCAAGGACCTCCACAAACACTAGAAAAGCAAACATTACCAGGACATCACAAATATCACTGTGCAGTTCTGAAACTTGGTTTGAGGGGTTAAGCCAGTATTTTCACAGTAAAAGTAACTGCTAATGTGAAGCAATTGTTCTGAAATATGGAACAATGGTGGGCAATGTAAACTCCACCCTCACTAAAAATATGTATGCTGGACATATGATTTAGGACACAAGTTTTACGTTTGTCCAGAGCGACCGGGGAGCACCCAGGGAGCAGTGCTGAGATTCGAACCCACAACCTTCTAAGGGCTCCCTAACCACCAGACCATCCAGCTGCCCCATTTAAGCTTGAATGTAGAATTTCTAACGTGACCCATCTAGAGCTGCCTCTTTCTGACAGAAACCCACTGATTAGACTGCCACTCGTATGCAGAGTGAGATATCTTGGACTTCCATAAGAGTGATGTTTTAAATCACAAATTTAGTCATTTGTAATTCAAGTGCTGTATTAATGGCCTAATGTGTACCATTGGTTAGACTTTCAGCCACTGAACAGTGTCAGGAAAAATTAAATAAAATGATTTTATAAAACAAGTATTTTTGGATCATATGTCTGACAGTGAAAATATACATTCATATTACACATAATATATTTGATACTGATCTGGTGTCAATAACAGCAAACGTGGGTGGGTGTGTGCGCGCGCGCGCGTGTGTGTGTGTGTGTGTGTGTGTGTGTTTGCATACAAAAACAGTGTTGTTAGATGTTTGAAGTATCGCCACTAAAGTTGCATTATGTGCACACTACTCCTTTTATGAGCTTCATGTACAGCTACATTTCAGAAAGACCAGGAAAGCTTTGCTCTGTAGTAACAATACAAGAACGAGAGAAAATGGAAGGAATGGCAACATCATGTAGCACTAACATTACAGTGAATAAATGGGCTATAATTTAGCTGCTACCTCCTTATTGTAGGTTTTTATTTAATTCACGGGCAGCTATACAGTAGCATTCATAAGGTGTCAATGTCGATAGCACCATAGTGATTCTCACAACCGAGTCAGTGATCATAACGCTGCTAGAATCCCTGGTATTTAAAGTATAGTAAGTTATACAGAATAGTGTTCATTTAAACAAGGGACACCCACAGGTAACACACATGTATGCAGGTGCATGCAACCACACACACATTTGCTATATCCAAATTTCAGTGTGATCACACGCGCACACACACACCAGCGTGTAAAGCCTTTTTGCAATGGGGCTGCTGGGATTAGAGTGAGAGATAAGCATGATGACAAGGAGACCAATTTACCACTCTCATTTATCTCTAAATTCTCTCTCTCTCTTTCTCCCTCTCTCTCAGTTTCTGCCTCTCTCTCTCTCTCTCTCTCTAGCTGAAGTGACCATAATTACTTCACAATTGAAGATATTGATGAATAATTGTTAATCTGTTTGTAAGAGAACAATGACAATAACAATATAGCAATATACATGACCTGTGCCTGTGACTGTGTGATTTTAAATGTGAGTATAAACAGTGCAGCATTAATCCTGGGAACATTATACACTCCACAATTAATCTGTGGAAGCATCTCATCCTGCTAAATTGAATCTGACAGAATAAGATCACCACACTGAAGAAGAGAGAGCCCCAACCTCACAGACGGAGGCCAGACCACACATTTACATCATTACCTCATTTTATTCATAAAGACTTTATTCTGAGAGGGTTGTTTTGAACTGCTACAGCTCAGTTTCTGGGTTTTTAAACAGCCTTTTCTTTTTGCAGTATTAATGAGGCAGAACTGCCTGTGTATTTAAAAGCAGCGATAATGATGTCTTTTAAATGTCCTTTACTGCAATTGGCAGTATTACAGTTTGAAAGAAGTAATGAGGGAAACGTACTCATTTTTAAGTAACTGCCCCAATACTGCTTGTGAAGAATATTCATTTAAGTGTGTTGCTCCTGGAGCATTTGTCAGTTTAAGAAGATTTCAGAGGAAACAGTGAAGGCTGTTTCAGTTGAACTTTTGCAAATTGATTTAGGGCATGAGCGATTTTTAATCTGTTCATCATGAAAATCTTGAATTGAATAATCCTAAGGGTCATTTAGATAAAGATTTAAATTTTGCATAAAATTCATTTAAATTTTAAGAACAAGTCAGACAGGAAAAGTTGATACTACAGTGAATACATTGTACTAAGTGATGGAAGGACAGACAGACACACATATAGACACTTACACACATAGTGTCATCATAAATATATTAGGGCTGGGAAAGTTAACGCGTTATTATCGCGTTAACGCATTATTTACTTAACGCTGACAATTATTTTAT
>JBBPDC010000002.1:7131132-7147814 GCA_037974485.1 Hemigrammopetersius urotaenia
CATTTAGACTGATTTGTGAACAATGTTTGAGAGAAATGGTAATATTGTGTATCTGGAATGAATTTTAGATCTTTAAGCCCATCTCATGAAAAATCGGAGCAGAAACAAAGGTGTTGCGTTTATATTTTTGTTGAGTGTATGATTAAATACTGTACTTTTTTTTTACATGTACTATATTCTTTGTGCCATGCTTCCACATTTTAAGGATTTGACAGTGTACCCAGACTTTTAACTGAGTATAGTTTCTCTCTATGTTTTCCATCCCTGGTCTCCATTAAGATTTAAATTGATACAGTATTCACCTAAAATTAACTTAAATTCATGAATTTTTTAAAAATCATATTTGTGCCCATGCTCAAACTTATAGGATATAGGAAAATTAATTTTAATTAGTCATATTTGTATTTTTGTTATGTGACCTCCAGATGCAGATCAGGAAATCAGACTTTGACCCAGAATCCTAATGCATTCCCTTACATAGTTAATTGTGTCACTGCTTGTGTTGAGGGGTGCTTCCATTTATATTGAATATAAAAAACTCTGGGGTACCTGTAGAACCAAAGGATTACCCCTTTAAAATCTGTGCTTATTATTCAGTTAAACTAAACCTAGTACTATATTCTGGAACTATGGAACTACTATGTACGTTATTTTTTGAGTAGTTCCTTAAAGAGGTTAGAGTGCTTGTTTGGTGCTATGGTATGTGATTATAGAGCAGTCAGGACCACAGCTCTCCAATATTTCCTTCACATTATTTGAGCAATAATGGCAGAGTAAAACCGGTCTTCCACCTAGGCTTCACACTCATAAAATAAAGCTTTTTAAATGTTTATTTGTGTGGATGTGCACTTTTAGGAGGAAAAAATCCAGATGCTCCAGAGAACCTGTTTTAGAGCTGATGCTCTAGGGTTTTCTATGCCGTTCCACCAAAGAATCTGGCATTTCTTTTGAAGGCCGCAGCTTGGAAAAGCAGGTGGATGCTGTCTTTCATCAAAAAGAATATGAAGAGCAAAGTGATGCGATTCTCCAGTCGACAGACAGTGGGAACGAGAGAGACTGTGTTCTAAATCAAATCTAATTAATGCAAACACTCACTCCAGTCTCCCATGGAGAACTCCCCCTCACCCCAACAGACAGACATACACACACACACACACACACACATACACTCTTCACTTTTCTTACAAAGAATGTTACCTATGCCACTGGATTTGGTAAGCGCTCTACACTCTCAATTCCAGGTGTCATGAATTTTGCAGTACTGTCTGAAGCTGATGTGTTCCCGCTTTGAAATCGAGGGGAGGTGAAATGCGGCTGGCTTTGAGCCCAGAGATGGAAAGTTTCTGACTGACAGTGGCATTCGCCAATGCCCAGCTGTCACACTTTCAGTCTATTTGAAACATCTCTCCTCTCCTCCAAGTGTCTGAATAATTCTACGGTGCAGACAAAGGCCATGCAGTGAAAATTAATTCTCCGAGGCATACGAATGATTAGCTCCACAGACTAACTGATATAAGAATTACTGCTTGTTTATGAGCATCTAGAAAGAGAATGATTGCACAAAGCGCAGAGGTCACGGCCAGGAGTGTTCGCATGAATTAAGACATAATGAATTTCAATCATGAAGTAATTGCGTCTTTCTGTCTAATTGTGAGATTCTAACTGATTCAGTTCAGCTAAAGTTGCTGGTTCGCATAATGCACTGTATGCAGAGGGAAATAAAAAGGGAAATCAGGCATCATGGATGGAGCATATGGTTTCGCATTCTGCTACAGCATCTCCAGATCCCCTTCCTTTAATTACTACCACTTTTCCCCTCCTTCCTATTTTCAGAACTCCATCGCTCAGTAATGCTGCGCGATGTTTTCCAGCACACTTCACAAACAGCATCCAACATTTGATTTATGCTCTTGCTCCAGCATCCATATGATGAAATATGAGAAACATTTAAATTCCTTCATATCATTACCATATTTGTCTGGTGTAGCATAAGAATCTGTCACCTCAGAAACATACACGCAGCGGGTTCGCGCACACACACACGCGCTCGCTTGCTTAGTTGCTGTGAGAACACGGGCTTGTCCAGCCACCCACTTCGGGCAGAACCGTGCGCTTTGTCTTTATTGAGTAAGAGCAGAATACTTGTCTGGGCAATTTAAAAAAGCAATTTGTTCTTTTTCTCCCTGCTTGCGTTTACACGGTTCTGGAGTGTGCACAGGCACAAGACTAACCTTACATAAATTACAGATGACACAGATGAAAATGTCAACAAGGCCCTGGCGTACTGGGGGGAGGCAGGTAGGAGGTCGACCCAGATGAGGATGGATGTCAACACACTCCCACACTCTATTTCACCGTTTCACAGACACACACACACACACACACACACACACACACACAAACATACATACTTATGCACACAAACACACTCCTCCTCGTACCTCATTTCAAAGAGTAGGTCTCAGCGAAGCTGCCGTGAACATAGCGCATTTTAAAAGCTTACAGAAGCGATGCGATCGCAGAAGGTATGAAAGACCTCTGCCAGTGCTCGACCCTTATTCACACTCTGTTGGATATATCTACTAGGCATGTAACCTTTTTGTGGTTTGGTTCAGTCCTCAGTTTCAGAGCCACCTTTAATTCCTTCGCGAATGCAGCTCTACTGGTAGAATCTGATAAGGCTGGATCACAGACAGTACGGTCCCATTGGTGGGATTCTTACAGTCTTTAGCTGTTCCGCTTCAAACAATCAGATTTAATATTACTTATTCACCAGAAAATCCTGTTTCATGTATTTTCCCACAACACATTTAGGGCACAACCCTAAAATAGTATCCATGTGCATGCATGTAGTATGCAAAAACATAAAGTATCATTTAACCTCATGCAAAATCCTGTGGCTTGAGCACACTGAACCATAGCCAGAACCCTGTGGTTCAAAAACATTTAACCTCAGTTGGAATCCCATTACTCAAGCACAGTTTACAAGTGCCTTTAACAGCAGTCAGAATCTGCAATGTCAAATGGGCACATATCACGGCACCTAGGTAGCCTGTACACTTAGCATGCTCTCTCAATGAGACAGCAACAAAAAAATCATGGCATTCACATCATACGTAACATGAGCTCAGCCATATACTGCTGAACCACAGATTTCAGCTTCGTTATGGAACTGTTACATGACCACAGAAATCAAGGCATGCGGCGATGTTGTGTGTGTGTTTTCAAATTTGAAGGTTGGAGTTTAGTGCTGCAGCTTAATTTGAAACCATCTGTGCTTTTGGCTGCCACACCAAGCCTGCTACTACAAAACTAACAAAACTGTGCGCACACACATCACTGTATTCCCAGAGTAAGTCTCTTTATTAATACTGACCCCACTCGTGGCTGGCTAAAGTGTGAAAAACACTCCCTTAGGATGCTATAGAGGGCCATTAGCCAAACAGATGGTGAAAGAGAGACAGAAAGACAAAGAGAGAGAGAGAGAGAGAAAGAGAGAGAGAGAGAGACAGAGAGACATTAGGAAACAATAGCATTACCAGAGAAGAAAGACAGAATGGGGTGGGTTTGGGGGGGGGATTGACTGCTGCATCAGAAACTTACATCTCAACAAAGAACAAGAAAATGACAATCTGCACTCTCTGCCTTTGAGCTATGAGCTAGATGGACTGGAAATAGCAATTACCCCCGCACAGACATGATTAGCATTGAGCAGGCTTGACTGCTAGCAGATGCTACTTTTTGCATCTTCGTCTTTTCTGTATCACAGACAAAACATCAAACTGCTACCCACTTTTTTACATGTGCACCAGTGGTTCAACAGTCTTATAAGACTGCTAATCTAAGTAAGCTGACATAACGTAAACTGCATAGTCACATTGCTGTGTCAGATTAAGGTCTAGGTCAATTTTAGCTGGACTATTAGAGATTTAGACACTTAGATCGCTTCACTGGCTCTAGCACTGTGACATTTTGGTGCCTTTTCTGCAATGTAACGTAAGTGGTGACAGCTAAAACAAACACAAATCGCAAAAGGTGAAAGGGATCCACTTTTGAAGATAGCTGAGATGTTGCATTTGGTAAACAGAGCATAGACTCAAAATCCACTTGATACGAATGTGTGATTTCAACATTAATATAATGTTAATCCACTATTATTTTGGCAGTCTCTGTGCTGACATATTTCATTCCTGTGAAAACTGTGTATACATTTAAATCAATTGCATTTAATGCTTCACTTTTTCAGTGTGGGTTGGAAAAGGATAACAGGAGCACAGCGTACCAGAATTGGAATCAGTAGAGAAAAGGTATAGCTATAAAAAGTATACCTATAGTCAGGCATGAAAAAACAGGCTCTCTGGAGCATTAAAAATGATAACATTTCTCTCATCCTGAAAGCCCAGGAATTGCATGTGAACTCTGAGGTGGGTTTATGGGAACACACAAACACATAAAGAACTCGGCATATGGCCGCAAATTGTACTTGCTGCCGCACTCATTCATCCACAAGAACACTAGTGATCAGACATCAAATTGGAACTTCTCAAAAACAGATGGAATATTGTTTTGAAAAGTGCCCATGCCTACTAAAAAAATCAAACACACTTAATCAGAGGGGAGATATTACTCCCACACACGCAGGTAGCAGTGAAGCGTGAAGTGTGACTGTGCATTCTTCTAAAGCATTAGCACAGTAGCAGCAGATGCTGCCGCCTTGTCTATTAATTCCTAACCAAATTTCAGCTTGCTTAAGAACCATGATGTGTAGATGCCTTCAAAACAGTGTTAGTCAGTCAGCATCAATTCTAATACAAAAGGTCAATTACTTTGGGAGAGGAAATTCAGTCCTTATGATTCATGATCTTTTTGGTCTAATCAAAGAACAAGGATAGGTTACAACACAAGGAACTCCTCGTACACTCCTCTGTGGTCAGGTGTCCAAAAGAGCACACCTGGCTGTCTGGGACTGAACAGTCTTCCATCAACACTATCACTCAGTGTGATACTAGGCAGCACCTGCTACTCAACGTGACAGAACTGCCAGTCAGTGTTCTCCTGGTAGCATGTTACACTCTCCAGTAACAGAGTGTTAATAGCAGTTCAAAAAGAGGTAATGGCTGGCTTCACAAGACTTGGAGGAAGTCATTGTTAGCCTTCAGCCGTCCAGTGTTGGTGGTATAGTGAGATGAGGGAGCCTTAGCTTGTGGGTGGAACCGGCGGAGACTCAGTTGGGTCGAAAAATTGCTGCAGAAGAATCTTTCAGTTATTAGATCTCAGTTAGTGAATAATATTTTTTGGTGAATATGTGGGAGATAACTTTTTTTAAATTTAGAGGCTATCTACATACTATAAAAGGTTCCAGAAAGAGCCTTAGAATTAACAAAAAGCTCACAAAGCTCACTTTTATTTAAACATGACTCCTTAAGGAACTGAAAGTAATCTTTCCACGACATTGCTCACACAGTTTTTGCTAGATTTACCTTCTTGTTGTGCAGACACATTTTATACTTTTGCCACTTCTTTGTCTTTTGAAAAAAAGATCAGTAGCACAGAAACTGCCGATACAGAGTTCCGTAGTTGTATAATTACCAACAGGTAGCACATCAGCCCAACAGTAATTCCTCAACTAGTACTATACACCAATAGTGCAGCAAAACAACAGTTTTTGCTTAACTTTTGAAGGATGATAAGATACATACATCTGTCGCTATTAATGAATGTAAGCAGGACACAGAGTAAAAAGGTCAGAAAAGGTCTCTTTTCACAAAGGGTCTTTGTTAAGCTAAAACCCTGCACAGGTATGGAAAAAAACCTGTCCCCTGCTTTCCTGCGCAGGCCTTGTCAGCGCTCTGACAAACACAGTATGGTTTTACGGTTCCTGAGCATAAAGCCCTATGGGGCCTCACATAATCTGACACATTACAGAACATGCTGTAGTTATAAACCGTGACACCGGGTCACCACGGAGGAATTCCTTTCAGCCTCCTTAATGGCAGGCAGGAGCATGCATATATGCATAAGACTGTGGGTGTGAGTGGAGTCCCTCAGCACAAAGGGCACATCTTAATGAGCAATTCACCCTGCAGGAATTTGAATTCAGCGAGAGCGTGAGAGGAAATGGCGGCTGGCTAAAGATTTGTTTTGGCAACATAAGAATCACTCTAGTGACTGGCACAGCTTTCCTATGAAATCCACCCTGAGTGCTTGGCTTAACTGTCTGCCAACTGTGGCGTTTTTACTGTAACTCACTGGATGGCTGCGAATGGCTACAGTGGCTCTTCTCATCTCTGCAATGGCTGGCACTGCTACAATGCTCAACTAGGATAAGCAGCACAGTGCATCTCCTTGCTCACGCTGGCATAACAGAATGCTGGCATTGGTGTTCCTGACACAGTCACTGGAGTGGCTGGTGAAAAAAAAGGGGAAAAAAATGGGTTCAGTCTTTGCGGTTGCCTAGCAATCCTTCATTTCTGGCCCTTCAGTTCACCCAGTCGCTATAAGCAGGAGACTACCTTTGGAAGAGTGCAAAATAAACCAATAAAACAAAGAAGGCACACCCGCCGAAAGCAAGGTCCGATGACAGAGCAAGTTCTGTAATGTTTGTTAGGAAACCCAGGACCTGTACATGATGAACTTTAAGTAAAACTGTCATTTAAACCTTGCTTGAAATCTATCTATATGAAACTAGATTACACTTCAGTTGCACAGTGCACATTCATTAGTTGCACACACTAATGAATTTGCAACAACTCAACTTTGTGAAACAAATTTAATAAATTTTATCTCAAAAAAAATTGATATCAACCAACATTGTAAAACCTTCTTACTCGATCAAGAACGTTTTAAGTACTACTACTAAATGTTGCATTGCCCTCAGAAGAAGATCCTCCTGATTGACTTCATGAGAGCTTGGTTGTTTTCCATTTTCCAAGTGATCTGAGCCATGACTACAAACCTGACTTTCTCAAAGCTGATTCTGTAAGCCACTGGATGAACTATTCAGTTTGCTTGCGCCTCTGTGTATTCGTCTATGTTAGCTTGCTATTATCTTTGTAATCTGAATCTGAACAAAAGAAGAGTGTAAGAATGGGAGTCTTAAAAAGAGAACAAAATAAATCTAGCCATGTGGAGAAAGTCAATAACGATAGATAATTACATCACATATAACATCATGGCAAAACTAATTTTAGAAATCATAGTTTTTTAATCGCTTTGCGTATTTGTTAGGTTGCACCACGTTAGATTAAAAAAAGTCTTAGTATCATGGATTATAACCTACAAAGTTCTTTAAGGATGTTTTGTAAAGACTAGGGTGCTATATAGAACTGCAGACACTCAAAGAACCATGCATAAGTGATTCTCTGCCTCGTTAAACAGTTCTTCTATATGATGAAAAACCTGTTGTAATTGGTTCTTTAAAATTTTTGTAGCATCAAACAGGGTCCCAACATTTTTATGAACCTTGCTGAGCAACCATTTGATGTTTTTTTTTTTAAATATAATGCCCTGTACACAGTACATTTGCTCCAAGGCAATTAAGACCATTCACTCTACTGATGGGTTTCCATTAAATCAGAAACCTAATTTGCCCGGGACGTTTCTCACAAAGCTATGTCCAGTTTAACATCATCCTAAAACCTGAGACAAAGTGAGACCAACTACTCTCCTTTTCACGGAAAACAAGCACGGGTGATTAATCGGGAATATCTTTATGTCTTTTTCCTTTACCTTACGTTGATATTACAGATCCAATCACAGCTTGTGCGACAGTCGTGCAGTTTTATCTCCACACAAAAGCAGGGTAAAGAGACGCAACAAGATGAGATAACTCATCAGATATGAGGGGCTGATACTGCTGACACAAAGTAGTGCCAAACACACCCCATTCCACCAAGTCAAGGCGAAGCCCTTTCCCTCCAGCCAGTTCAGACCTGGGCAACAACGATGAGTAGGTCATAAAAAAGCTACTTAGCCTCTGTAATGGGCAATCTTTGGGACTAAAAGGTAACCTCTCTCACTCTCTCGTGCAGAATCACACACGGAGACAGTAAATCCTGCCCCACCAACACATTGGAGCCAATTCCATTATGGGCGGCAGACGTTTAAACATCGTATTAAACTGTCAGGCAGAATGGGGGCATTTTGGTTTATGTAGTGATTAGTCGCTGTCCTTTATGTCCTCAGGGTGTCCCTGTGTCCTGCTAATCGATGTTGGCACATGCTAACATTGCTAAGCAGAGTGCCCATCATTCTCATCTTGCAACTGAGCCTTTACCTGGACTTAATGACAGTTGGAAGTTTGGGCCTTTGATTGGTAACAATATGGTCTTTTTCCATCTACCTTGAGGCAAGGCAAGTTATTTTTATTTAAAAAGCATGTTATCATAGAAAAAGGTCATTCCATGTGCCTTCAGGAGATTAATTAAGTAAGCAAGAAAAATAAGCAATGGAATAAAAGTAAAATTGAAGATAGAGATATACAAAAGCAAAGAAAGCAAAGTAAAAGAATATAAATAAAAATTCATGCTTTTTGTGCAAATTCCACTGATTTATTGAAGGCAGTGGACAACAGCTGTTTTTAGCTTCGTTTTTTTCTTTAGAAATGGCAGCAGCTGGGGCAGATCTGATCTCCATGGGTAGTCGGTTTCAGCAGCATAATGACTACATGCCATTTCATCCCACTTAGTTTCTGCTCTGGGCAGCACTAGCTGACCAGCTCCTGTCGAAACTTCAGGGTTCTATTTATCAAGCAAACAATTAAGAGACCTTTTTATTCAATGTTTAGTTGGAAGTCAGCGGCTCTAACTGAGGACTGGAGCAATATTCTCTATTTCATTTTTTTTATTATAAGAATGCCGATGCTGATTCAATTATAGATCAAATGTGATCTTTAAACTTAGGGTAATATAACACATACTGATCTGTATGTGTTATATTACCCCATATTAAGAGAAGTGTTCTGATCTGACAAAGACCTGACAAAGACAAAGATCTGACAAAGACATCAAAAGTTTAACATTCTAAAACTCATAACCCGACAACGATCTGATGTTAGATTCATGCCATCTATGAACCAATCAATATCAAGTACAGGGAGATGCAGCCCACAAGAGTGATGACAATAGGATGTAGGTACATTGTATGGATAAAAGAATTGGGACACACAAAAGCTTGACTGGCCCACACACAACCCCATCCAACACCTTTGGTATAACCTGAAACAGAGATTCCGAGCAAGGCCTTATTGTCCAAAGGAATGAATAGGCACAAATTCCCATAGAAACTATCTTGTTAAAAGACCTTTCAAGAAGAGTGGTAGCTGTTATAGCAGCAAAGGGTGGACTGACTCCATATTGAAGTCTATGGATTTGAATGCATTGGCATTGGAGTCCTTGTTGGTGCAAAGGCATCCCAATACTTTTGTCCATATAGTGAATGTTAGGGAAAGTTCTTGAGTAATATATACAAACAAAAAAAAAACCCTAATATATACAAACAAAAAAAACCACAAAACTTGGTCCAGACTTTCAGTTTTGAAAACACAGAGACCCTCATTCTCTCAGCAATATTTGTAGCGTGAGTTGCAGTCTTTATTAATCTAGATATGAAATAAACACATACATGGAATGAGATCTAGCGGTGCCCAGACAGCTATTTTACCTGCATCAGTATTCAGACGAGTGTCCTTTAATACCTTTATGAGAGCAGCTTCAGTACTATGAAGTTGATGGAAGCCTGATTGAAAGCCTTAAGTAAGTTTTTAATCCAGGTAATTAACAGTTTGATTGAAGACTACTTTCTTAATGACCTTGCCTGTAAATGGTAGATTTGAAAAGGGCTTGTAATTGTTCAGTGTGGAGGCTTCAGGTTTTTCTCTTTCAGCAGAAGTTTTAATGACAGTAATCTTTAGAAAAGTTGTTCACAGTTTGCAGAATCTCAAATGCTAAACAGCAGAAAACACTTTCAAATAAACCTGCTTAGCTTAAAAATAAGCTTTAAAAACAACAACAAAATAACACCATTAACTACCTAATGTGCTTATCACTGCTCCCCCTGGAGGCTCAGGGAAAGAAAACTGTACAATATCAGTTTCAGCCACTCGGTCTAGCAGCTTTGGGGCTGGGAACAGCTTGTGGTCCATCCGAGCGTATCTCAGTAAATGAGAACAAACAGACACGAGAGAAACTGAAAGGAATAATTAGAGCAGTGCTGCAGGAAGACTCTCATTCTGGTGCTGGCAGTATTAAAGTAGTTTATCAAAGTGGACTGCTACAGACCACCATTTCCACACAGTTAGCTCTCCGTGTGTGATGTGGCAAGCTCACACACATCTCGACTCTAAGCTCAATTAAAACATAGGATTTCCTATTGTGACTCTTTTAAGAGTGCTGGATGGTAGTTGTGGTACTGTTTTATGGGCAGCTGGATGGCCTTGTGGTTAGCGTGTTGGCCCTGCAATCAGGGTTGGGGTTCAAATCAAGTGTACCTCCGTTCACCACGGTACCCAAGGTACTGCTCCTCGGGCCCCTCGTTGGCAGCAGCCCACCGCTTCACATGATGAATGGGTTAAATGCAGAGATATAAATACATGTTGTACTTGTATGACTATGCATGTGATGAACAAAGTATAGTATTTTATAACTTTTAAGTCCTACAGCAAGGTTTGAGCTGGGAAATTAGAAGGGAAGATTTTAGTGGCAGTTGGTTGCCCCTGCAATCAGAAGGTTGTGGGTTCGAATTCCATTACTGCTAGCGACACTGAGGTACCCTTGAACAAGGCATCATGCCCACACGGCGTTCCTGTGTTCCACTGCTTCACTTGGTGAATGGGTTAAATGCAGAGAAGATTTCTGTGCTGTTCACACTGTTTGCTGTGGTGTGCTCACATATAACAAATGGACACTTTACCATAGTGGTTAGGTCATACTTTGATTAGGTAGCAACCTGACCAATAAACTGTAACATATCAGTGAAATTGCTAACTTCATCATAATCCTATCTACTTTAATTAGTTTCTAAGTATCTGTATATACAGGGCATGTACTTGCATGCTTTGGTGGGGCATTGTGAATCGTCTCTGCTTTTTATGTCATCAATGAATAATCGCCTTTGCTTCTAATCAATTCATAACTGACCAGTTAGAAACTCCACCTCATTTATTAAGGCTTTACGCTTACTGATCACCATCATTTTTAATTAACATGCACTCAAAGCCAATGACATTTGTTCGGTGACTTCCAGCTCGGTTCTATTTCACTAATTGCGACAGTGTGCCGCTAAGAACTAGACCACAAAAAATGATTTTTGTTGTACCTTAGTGTCTTTTAACTACAAAAAGTGGATATGTGAAGTGTTATTTGGCTGATCTCAAATGATACATTTGCTAAATGATGGTCAATCATTTACAAAGGAAACCTTCAGCTTGATTATGTCTGCAGTGCCTCCTATGTGCTATAGCTGCTGTGAACTACAGTGCTGGTAATCAGCCATTGTAGCCCACTAATGACTTCTTAGCAGATGCTGCTCTTTGCAGTTACCTTGGTCAAGTTTTCAGTTTTCAGCCAGACAGCATTTCCTAGGAATATATTATTTTGAGAATGAAAAATTATGAGGAGACTTGTGAAAGACACTCAACAGCCCAATAGAGTGTGATAATTAGTTTTCTACTAATTTGAAAAAAGCATGTCCATGAGCCTCAGCAAAAGCTGAATAAGCATCACCTTGACCAAATACACCCATGTTTTCAAAAGAGGTGAGCTATTCCGTAAGGTTGATGTGGAGTGCATCCTTTTTGTATTGTATTTCACTTAGCCATTGCCACGGTTGGCCACAGGTTGTGCCCTCTTGTATTTTTTTTTGTAATAAAAATAATGAAACTCTGACTGAACATTTTTAGAGGAAATGATTATAAAGTGTTTTCTTCTGTAAATATTTGTATTGAAAAGGTAAATGAAATTTTATCCACATCAATTATAACTGAAGTGTAAGTGCTGGTGCTTACAGTGCTGATGTTAACTCTGACGATAAGCACAGTGAAATTGTGTTGGGTAAGTGAGTAGTTCTCCACTAGCAGTGATATGTAATACAACACACTGGTGTGTGTGATGTCTACATCTATTTGCTAAAGACCTTGTCTCTGTGATTATTTTGTGTTATAATTTCATGTGCCAGATGCTGCATAAGGGCCCAAAAAAATCTTATTTAAATACAATACTGTCAGAAAAGCATATATGACCATATACCATAATTCTATCATATTTATCATTTAATATAAAATGTTTATATATGAAGTAATACAGAGGTGATGAGTGGGACTCATTAATTAGTGAGGTTGCATTATCTTTGCTATGATGGACTAAGAAATACCAATTAGCAAAAAGGCATTGTACAGAAAAGAGAACAAAGCAGAAATAGCACAGAATTCAGAAGGATAACTGTTATCAATCAAGGCTCCTCATTTTTCTTCCTCCAGTGACTTTGGCAATGACATTTTCCCATCTACTTCTCCTTAACTTTACTTCATAATAACTCTTTTAACTACCCTGGCCAAAGGTCCGGCATTGTGCCTATGGCCATAAATTAGCCACATGAGCTTGTGTAACTGATTAGCTGTGTGCTTTTAGACTGAATGGCTGGGCTAATATTTAAGCTCTTAAATGAAAATGGGGAAAAGAGTTTCCTTTATCCCCTTGGGCCCCAGTCCAACAGGCACTTTAGGAGCCATTAGCAATGTTTCACCTGAGTGGAAGCCTTTCAGATGCACTCATTTAGGTGAATCAGTCGTTCAATTACTTAATTAGAGGCACCAGGTAAAATCTGCTTTAGCTATAGTTTTGCGTTTGTTGAGTACAGAGAAAGTACCACAGCGCAAAAATTACATCTCGAAGAGCACACTTGCGTTAAGGAATTTTATCAGATGAAAATGCTGGCACTACAACTCACTTAATAACAGGTAGAAAATAAGTAAAATCATCGCAAAATAAGAAAGAATGGATTTGTCAACTAAATTTAAGACAATTTACTTGTGAAAGACTTTCTTTGGACAAGTATGCACTAGAATCTGGAGTACACAAGTGCATTAACGACCCCAGATTTTTTCAAGTCGACTAGTCGGTCGGCAGGTCAAAGTCGAGTCAACTAGTTGTTTGAGGACGTCATCACACATTCAACGGAGGAACACAGACGGAGGAACACTTTTATTAAAGTTCGCTGTAACATTAACAGTCAACATGACAATTAAACAAAACCAAAAAAGGCTGATACCTTGAATTTTCTGGTATCTAAGAGTAATCTAAGAGTACAACCGAAAGTGGGAACACTTTAAGCCACGGCAGGACGACTCCCTGCAGTGCTAGTGTTAGCCATGCTGTTGACCATAGGTCTAGATGTAGGTCTAGAGTGAAGTAGCTCCACACATCTGCTGTGTGTCTATATATATGTGTATGTATATGTATCTCATGTCTCTGGTCTTGTTGTGGTCTCGCCCCAAAATCTCAGGAATGGATCACAGAAAGAAGACTCAGAAGTCTGAGCATACGTTCAACAAAGAGCCATCAATGACTCAAGCATATATGCAGATGTAATGGACAAACTATACTATATGGGTGTAGAAATGTAATTTTAGAGGACGTAGGGAGCCATTGCAGATTCAAAGTGCATCCAGATTGGCGAGACATCAAAGACATCAACTTGGCATAGGTATCGGCAGACAGTTGCGGCTGTAGTATCAATATCGTTATTGTAGGTGGCAGTGCCACCTGTGATCAAGAATGGAAGCACTTTGTTAAAGATGGGATGTAAGGATTTAAGAGCAGGTCACCAAGTTCTCTCTGCAGCGTCTACCTGTCGAAGAAGATGTCTCAAATGGAGGCCACCATCCATGGACAAAGTTTAGTTTAGATGTTAACGTTGCAGCAAGCCATCAATAAAGTGAAACTGCAGAACACTTCAACCCTGGAGATCAGCAGACCAGACAAAACCCCAGTAGTGACCGGATGAAATCTACCATCAGAATTTTCCCTACAAACTTTCACAGAAAACCTGTGAGGATGGAAAACCAGCGAGTGCCATCTTTACCTTTCAAAGTCACGCCATTTTTCCCTCCCGGTTCCTCATGCAAGAGAAATGGGAAACTCAACAGAGCTTGCTCTCTCTCGCATGAACTCTGACATGCACACGTGTCAATGGCCATCAGTCACTCACTCATCAATGGCTGTCTGTCTGATTATTTGTTTTATTCACCAGGTTGTGTTGATTTCATTCTAATACTAGGTGATGCTAAATTTATATCAAAATAATTCACATTTGTTAATCTGTTAAACAACCTCGAGAACTCAAATTTATATTATTTTCTTTAGGTGTACATTAAAGGGTGTAATATTTATGATTTGATTATACTAACTGACAAATTATTTTGATACATTTATTCAATGAATGGAGACCGGCCCCACAGTATTGGAAGTGGATTTGTATTACCCTTGAGCAGTGGTCTCAGTCTTATCCACAACAAGCTGAAGTGGCTGCAGGTTTTCATTCTAACCAAGAAAGAGCTCATCAGCCTAATCAGTTGTTTGAGACCAACTAATTCAACGGGTGGTGTTTTAGTGAAAACTTGTAGTCACACCAGCAGATATGACTAGTGACTCCAAGATACAATGGCAGAGGTGTTTTCTTAAATATAAAAATGTACTTAATGCAGTTTAGTGACTAAATATATGGCTCCTGCTGCGATTTACCTCTATACCTCATGAACTTGGCATGAAAATCATTTAATCATGCTGACTCAGCTCTAAAATGACCTCCAGGCAAAATGTCTGACTTGCATTGACTGATATTTTGATCCCATAAAACTCCAGTTTGTTTCCTCCTAATCTAGTCATCTGCCAATCTCTTCTTATCACACAACTGCACGGTCGGTCTCGGCGAAAGCTTCTTAGGGTGTCACCGAAGTGCATGGAAGCATCGTCTTGAAATACTACAAGTCACACAGTGCTGCCCAGCACCTCCATGCTAATCACAACACTAATCCCTCTATGGGTACCAGAGCGAATCAGCACAGCATGCTGCATAACAGACAGAGTGACCCCCATCTCTTAAGGCTTTATTCTCTCAGGAGCCTTACTCCACTCTGTTATCTTCTATTATAAACTTGTTATTGTTGCAGCCACTCACACACTCAGCAACTCTGGAATAAGCCATTATATGAGGATTTTAGGGTCTTTTTGTTTGTTTACAAAGACAGGCCACATAAAGTAATTACAGGTTTGGGGCATTTTCTGTGGGCTACTGAATGCCGGCTGTTCTTGTGTTCTGCCTATAAAGTTTAAAGAGAATATGCATCTGTCTCTCCAAGCCAGCTCTTCAGCTTTAGAGCAACTCAAGCAAAAGTGACTGATATATGGAGTGCACCCTGGAGATATCAACCATCAGCATTTGAAACAAGCATAAACTCTGCAGCATCACACGCAGAGCTGAGAGTCAGAGTTCGCTCAGTTATCAGTGAGCAGAGTCACGCTGGTGAACTGGCTAATTACAGTAATGAGCTCTTTTCTCTTCAGCACCTGAACGCAGCTACTGTTCAAACTCGGGCGCGTCACTAATTAGGAGCAATGCAGATTCGTTTTGCTCTTCAGTGACCTTGAATGAGCCCCTACAGCTGAGTATTTATAATTTAATGGAGAGCCCTCGATGTTCAATAGATGTCTGGGATTTGTCCGTTTTGATTGGTTGTGTTTGATTGTTTAACCTTTTAAAGCTGCATACCCTGCAAGTATCTATACACAAAGCACAGGGGCATTCATGCATGCATGCATGCATGCATATATATGCATACAAATATATTTGGAGCTTCTGGGACCTGAAGATAAGGTAAATTTGTAGGCCCCAATCAAAGGCATTTAATTATGGCACAAGGCATTTAAATAAGGCACAATGCAATACTTTATTGCAAGTCATAGTAACTTCAGCCCCAGGTGAAGTTTCTCTGTGTGACGAACTAATAAAATCAAATCAGTACATTCTTCCCATTAAATTTACATTGAAGCAGGTGCTAAGAGAAATTATATCATTATTGGGGAAAAAACTGTGTTGTCATTTTCAGCTTCTCAACCAATCAGACTGTTCCACCAGAACTGCTATATAAGTAATAATGAATTATACAATCAAGTATAATATATATGTAACAACATTTGTAACAACATGTTCCACATAAACAATATTACATCCTGTATGTGACACATACATGTAAATACCTATGTGCAATAATATGTCATATATATTATTTTCATGTAACTTCCCAGATGTGATAAAATGCTCTAAGCCTGATACTAAAGAAAAAGATTTTTCTTTCATTACACAGCTCAACAGGTCAAACCCATCAGAGATAGGTTTATGTGAGTTTTGTAGTGTTTTTCATGTTGATTTCAAATCTGTGTATAGTTTTTCCTGCATGTACAATTTTTGTGATGAAGCTAGTTATAATTAGCATATTTTAATCATATGTTAAGCGTTTTTGAAGAAACAGTGGTAGCTGACTGACACTGATCATTATATGTATGCCACAGAGTGCGCCTCTCTGACTTCACACTGAAAATATTAAAACAGTTACTTGATTGGTGCCTGTGGTTTAATAAAAAACGCATGCAAGTCTATTGCAAATCTAATATTACTCATAATTCAAAATG
>JBBPDC010000002.1:7191843-7214441 GCA_037974485.1 Hemigrammopetersius urotaenia
TAGATAGATAGATAGATAGATAGATAGATAGATAGATAGATAGATAGATAGATAGATAGATAGATAGATAGATAGCCGTGCTCCTTCAAGCTTGGACAAATATTTTAAGCTCTGGCATTAACTCGTTCCCTCCTGCCTGAAAACAGCTCTACCCTCACTCCCCATGGTTACTCCTTCCTCACTCCCCATGGCTGCATGACCTCTTTCTCTCACGCTGCACTGGCCACCGCAGCTCACTAACAGGTGCCCTACCCTGCTAATTAACAGTGTGCATCCCCAAGTGGCTTTGGGACGGCTCATTTGCACACCGCAGGAGCCCTGTCTAATTGCATTTTCAGCAGGCTGATTAAAGCCAAGCCATAAATCACTCGCCGCTGCTGACTTTGAATTGAGCCATCAGGCTTGGCCATGTGACAGCAACACTAGACTTCCACATACCATACTGTCTGTCATAGCTACCCACTGAAGTCCACGCACCACATGGAGACAATTCAACCAGAGTGTGAGCTTTAAAGACAAGGCCTTCTTTAGACACACACACATCACTACACCTGAACTGGCATGTGTTTGATCAAAAGAGTAGAGTAGCCCAGATGTGGCTTCTCTATGCTCTCCCTCCTCAGGAGCTGCAAAGACTGTCAACTTCTTTCCTTACAGCATTTTTTAACTATTAGGTATAGGGTCTAGCATGAAATTATAATTGACTTGCAAATAAAGAGGAACGCTAGTCTTTTTGAGAGATTCTTGTTGGATTTGAGTTATGGAAAGACGTTGAGATCAAGTCCTCCTCTCCAGGCAGAATTGTTGGCTTTTGCCAGAGCCCAGCCCTTCCATTACAATTTCTTTAATTGAAACAATTATGTACTAACGGTTTAGTGTAGACTGTGTCAGTCCCATGCTGCAATACAGGGCAGATAATCAGATATAATTTACATATATCAGTATGGTAACAAAAACAGCCTGTTTAATGCTAAGAAAAAACCGAGATCAGAAAATACCCCGGAACACCCAGAACACCTTGTAACACTCATCTGGAGCTGGTCACTATGAGGGGCCGTTTAGGAAATATTTCAGACTTTTGTTTCACAAACACATTTGAAACACATAAACATTCACATATGAAACTGTCAAGCATGCATCCATTCTACTGAAAACTCACACACACACACATATATGAAACATTCATACAGATAAAGGTTTAAAATGTGTTTGTGTAATAAAAGTCTGAAATATTTCCTATACGGCCCCTCATAGGTCACCCTGAAAACATAGGCTGATCAGAAGCTCACATGTATATTTCAGTATATTGCAACCTCAGGTTTCGCAGAGACAAATATTACAAGAACAATTAACAGGTGATACATTGTACAGAAGGGCTTAACCTTTTTGATACTATTTGATAATATTTATTTCTTGATGAATTGATTATAGGACACAACCCAAAACACATTTAATTTCACATTTGATTTTATGTGCATCTGCTCTTTTCTAATAAAGTGCACAAAAACAAGTATTTCAATGTTGCTTGAATGTACCTGGGCTTTAAAATGATCATAAATTACAAATGAAAAAGAAAAACAAAAGGGTTAATAGGAGTTAAATATGAGCTATTGACCATGAAGGTAGACTGATTTGCAATAACACCTTCTACCACACTATCTCTTACTCACTCACACACACACACAAATACAAACACACTCTCACTCTAGGAAATGTTAGCTGGCATTAGCCGGTTAGTTATACGCTTGTCATGCAACACTGAAGTAAATTTGGCTTAATAGGCCATTTTAAGCTGGATCACGAACACTGTCATTAGGTAAGCGAGAAGAACTACCAGCCGGGAGACGATTGATTCATCACTTCAAAACACAGTGCATGTCATGGCTCTGAACTTGTTTAATTACTTTTGACTTTGTAGTAGGTTCCCTGCTGTTGAGCCCCCTTTATCCATGGCTCCATTAGGTTTTCATGTGCTTCTGTCTTACCATGCACTCTTTAAGGTTCGTCTCACTCTCTTCTCACGTACTCCTGCCACATGCTCTTACCGCTAACACACGTTTTACTCCAGCGTAATCTTAAGTGCTTGCATGGTATTTTTTTGCTATCAGTGTTTCATCAATTAATTGTTGCAGCCTACCATATACTATGTAGACTCATTTCCAATTTCATTTGACTTAATGATCTTTTCCCTTTTTCAAGTCATCACCATCACTTTTTATGTGGGGTCCCTGACAGATGGAACAGAGTATCTGTCATAATTCTGTATTCACTCAGCTCAGTACTGCTTTTGTCAGCAGCACTGTATGCTTCCATGTCCTGTAATACAGTACTGCCTGCTCTAGTGCTTTCTCTCTGCACTCTGTGTAGTCCTGTCATGCCCACACTTGTGTAGTCTTGTGTTTTGTCTGTTTTTGTTTTTTGTGTTGCACCATGATCCTGGAAGAACATTGTTTAATTTCATGTACTGTGTATGAGGATGAAATGATAATAAATGTATACTTGACTTGACTTGACTTACATTTTGATGTTATCAAACTTTTTGCAATAACCAAGCCAGAGTACTAATGCAGGCTGGGCGGGTGGTCAGTCTGTGATAACTTTACTTTTGTAATGCATGTCAGATCACACCCAGATTGCTAACTTCAGATATAAAAACACACAAAAAACAGCATCCATAGGCTTGTTTACATTGCCATAGCTATGTCACTGTCGACCACAATGCAGTCACCCAAGCAGTTCAGGTAGACAAAATCCTGTATTTGAGTACTTTTTGCATTTTAGAATATTAAACTAACTTTGGTTAGCAATTGAAGAGCAAATTTCCAAAACTCCATTTTTAGTGATTTTTTTAGATAGCACTACTATTGACATGCTTTTACATTTTCCAAAACTCACTCAGTCCACATGGTAGCAATTTTTATGTAGTTGGCTGTCATTTACTCTATTCTGTGTCATGTAGTACGATATACATACTAATTTTGTGACATTGAATATCAAATTACTTAAAAATTTTCATTATATTTTAAACAAAACTGCCCATACTAAAATGTGCAGGAGTTGCAATTTAGAAACGGGCATTGAAAATGGACAAGTATTTCTGGTAAGAATTGCTTTTCAATAGGTAAAACAAGTAACATTTTCAAAAAATGCTCTTCAATTAGGTTAGTTCCTAAGGTTAGCTTTTTAAATAAAAAACTTGCAGCTGACACCCCACTAAGGAAGGTCTGGGAAAGAGTGACAGAAGGACAAAAAATGAGAAAGTGACCATGAGGAAACTTCTTCTCTTTTGCATCTGTATGTGCTGCTCTGCTCAGGTCGAGAGTCAATGAGGAGAATTCTCCTCTTCAGTCCCTACTGCTCAGCCCATTTGATAAGGTAGGCCACACACAAAGACCACACAGAGAGACAAACAAGATATGCACAGGGACCTTCATGCCTATTAGCCCAAAATCAACATCATTATAAACTTACATTGAAGTGCCAGAGGAGATGTAACACTACAGGCTGCCACAGACTAATTAGAAGGATGGTCATGGACAGTGGCAAGAACATGTGATGGATTTTCGGCTTGGAAACACACAGGTTCCTGAGTCAAGGATGAGGCACAGTAATTATACTTTGCAAAGTTTATTAAGACAGGTTAAAAGAAGATGTTACAGCGTCTCTCTCATGGTCAAACTAGCTCCTTTCTTCTCATCTAACTGTTGTCAACTGTCCTTCAAGGTCTTCAAAAATCAGTCTGCCCTTACAGATATACAATGAAGTCAAAGTCATGCTCAAAAACTGAGACAAACATGTGAAAAAAGGGATGTTGAGCAGAGACGAAAAGTGTGAAGGAAAATAAATTATACGGGAAAAAAGGAACAAGGTTCAAATCCTTCACATTGGTCCTAATTTATGGTCCATCTTACGTTTGCAGAAATAGGAAAATAATGTGATGCTGGGCTATATTAAAAAAAATCAGTATCATGATCAATTTTTAATATATACTGCTCAAAAAAATAAGTGTTCCCTTTATTTTTTTGAGCAGTATATAATTGCATTGGGCAATCTTTAAGATCATATATACTTTGTGATTATATACCGCACGCTGCCATCTAGCCTAAAATCCTGATTGGGTCTGGTGTTTTATTCCTCTTAAAATCACACCTCATGGAACTCTACAGTGTATTGTAAATTCTGGAAAGGAGACTTGCTGTTTATTTAGTCATTTAGTGTCCCTCTGAAACCCATCAGAAGTACACTGAGAATAACAAATGAGTATAGTGGCGTCAATATATCGCTCAGCAGTGTCTAGCAGAGACAAAGAGGGATGTGTGGAGCTGAATGGTGCTGGAAGATGGAGAGCAGTAAAGCCTGAGACCAGAAGCTATCCTGTGCTCCACTAGCTGCTCTGCTTACATTCGGATTATACACCAGCAGCTTGAGTCAACACTCTGGAAAACCAGCCAGCCTGAAAGAGATGAGGAGAAGAGCAGACTGCAAGCACATACACACATACACACACACACACAGGTGCAAAAAAAAAACAGACCTCTTCCAGCACACTGGCAACCGCACTCATATATACATGGTAAATCATGACAGTATTAATCAAGAAACCGCCAACTGTCACATGATATGACTTATCTGTGCTTTAAATAATGATTTTCCATGCACAGCCCAGCCCAGATTCCACTACAGAGCGGAAGAATGCATTAAAGCTTTCATCACAGTGATGAAACACTCTTAGATTTACCACGCCAGCCGGACTACACTCTGCCTTTTATCATTCATTTAGTGCTCTCCGCTGATACATATCATATTTACTGCATTAAAGCAGAATTGATGTTTGTCTCAAATGTCATTGCTGTGGCTCCTTGCTGCGAGGATAGATATAAGTTTAGGGGTCACTTCCCAATGACAAACAGTATTACCGTGGATGCAGCAGACAGATCTGACTCTGGCTATAATTACACAGAGACTACAGGGAGCACAGGAGGGTCAAACCCACTTTCACTTACCCTAAAAAGAGCTTGAAGTATTGAGCACAAGTGCGTATACTATATCATCAAAGCCCACAGGATTACACCTTGTTACTTCTGTAAATATGTCTTGGTATTCTGAATTCGTAACCCAACACCACAGCGGAAATGTAATATTTTGCTTGCAGTGTAGGTGTGGGTAGAGTGGGCACATGAGTGAATACATTTCATAAACACAAACAAGTACTTTATTAATTGTCAGTTTATCTCTTTGATCTTTTCCAAAAACAGCTTCAAGTCAAACAAACACGCTGAAAAAGCGCTGCATTAAAATTCCTGGATTAAAATGTTTCCACATAAATAAAACATATTACACCAACGCAATTTTGTTCCTCACTTCAGTTACTTTTGTAAAAAAAAATGTGCAAAAATATTTTTTTGAGAGATTGGACCGTAAAATCCCGTTATCAGTATCTGGTGTTGATATTGATGATGTAAGTCATGTATCAGATATCCCTCACTTACTTTCTATAACCTCTTAATCTTCACTAGGTTCGCACCTATCCCACAGTCAACAGGCATGAGGCAGGGACTCACCCTGGGCGGGACGCACAAACACACCATTCACTCACAACCACGGTCAATTTAGAATCCCCAATTCTACCCTACCACGAGGAGAATATGCGAACTCCACACACACTCTACTCAGTGCGACACTGCGTCAGTATCCTACTGACATTACCAGTCCCCTTAACGATCCAGATTCACTAGGTTCTTTGGATATGAAATCACAAACCCAAAGCCGATTATGGCTAATCCAACTGGACAAATCAGGAAAACAACAAGGGTCTGAAGTCATTTTGCTACCCACATAGTTGAGGCTAAGGCATTTTGCTACCTAAAGCTGACAAAAATACAGACCAGGTGGTGATATTGCAAGAAACATAGCTGGTAGCAATAATATCACTCTATGGTGTTTGTTCTGCCACTAGTGTTTTGCAGATTCAGCTGGCTAGCTAGTTAGCTACAGAGAGATACCAGCAGATGGGCAAAGTGAGCTGGCTAAAACTGATAAACACTACATTGTGATCATTTCAAACATGTAGCTATCTGTGATTTCTGCAGTACCACCAGTTGAAAACAAAACAAGAAGCTGCTTTGGTTCCAAGGTTAAGGACCCAGCTGCGCATGAAATAATTGTAAGCCTCAGTCTGTCCGTGGAGTAGGAGGCCTGGAGGTCATTTGTAATGTCGATCATCTCTACAAATTGGTCAAAACACTCTTCTTCATTTTCTATGGATATCACTACAAAACACAACATACCTCAAATGTGCTTAACCCTACCTTAACTTACCCCTGAAAATACATCAAACCCCTTAATTTGGCTGGTAATTTGTGAAACCGACCCCTTAATATTACCATAAATTAGATTTGAGGCATGAGTGTGAAACCCCTTAAATCTTAAATCTAAGGCATTAATTCGGGAAGTTCTATCATTTAAGGGGCAAATTTGAAAATGTAAGAGGAAAAATCAGTAGTTTTACCCCCAAATCAGCCTTATTCTGTGCACTTTTTTCCTTAATCTGTGCACATTTTTCCTTAAAATTAAGGTCATTTTAAAAGGTAAAATTAAGGCGCTTGGTTTCATAGTGTAATAGAGGTCGATAATGCATTAAAGGAGTTGCCACACCAACAGTTTAAATGCATTTATTTTAAACAAACTTAAATTTGATGTATTTTTGTTCATTTTTTAAACTTAATAAAATAATCTTAATAAAAACTGATGTTTAGTTTATTACTATATCCTCCTGTTACCTTAACACCACCACCAACATAATAATAAGGATGATGATGATGATTGTGTTAAAGAAAAAAATACTCTGGTATTGGTATCATTGTGAGCAGATATTCAAATTCTGCTATCAGAATTGAACTGGAACTGAACAGATGCAGATCTGGTTTTAATAATGTAGAAGTGTGAACATATATGAACCAAGGAAACCCAGTGCATTAATCATCAGACACAAAATAAAATAATAAATTAGTTAATTAATTAAAGCCTCATTTCAGAAAGGCTCTCTTTGTGGCTTTGCATGTATGCATATGAAAGAAAGAGTGAGTGAGAATGCATGCAGTGACACAAAAGAGCAACATAACATCAAACACACCCTCCCTAAGCTGATGGATCTCTTTAATGGAGAAGGTCCCTCTTGTATCCATGCAACGACACTTCCTTTTTTATCCATCAACAGGGAAACGCTATCAAACAAGTCAAATCTGTTTGTCGACATGAATAAACAACTTATGGTGGATTAGAGTCTATGTTGATTGATAAAAAAATGTAATCTAGTTCATCAGTCAAGGTGAATATCATTGTCTGAAAACATACCCATGTGTCCCCAAACTTGAAACTTCATAGAATAAGGCAAAAATGTATTCTTTACTTCTAATTAATGATAATGTAAAGCATTTTATGCCATTTGGGACATTTCTATTGGGTCATTCATCATGAAAGTATAATATAATGTAAAGGGCAGCTGCTCAAATAATTAAGAAAAAAATGAACATGTGATTTTCTTTGTGCAGCAAGTATACCAATGTTGAGGACGCACTAATTCAGTTATTCTAACGCAATGCTAATGTATTCTATTCCGGTTAATGTCTGTATGTCAACATTTCTCAAACCTACAAATTGTGGAATACAAATGGCCTAGAATTATGTGGAAACTTAACATTTATAAAATAAATGAGACAACATAGCAGCCCAACACTGCCTAAATCTCCAAAAATATACATCATCAATCCAGCTATATGTGGACTTAGATATCACTGTGCACCTTTCAGCTTGTTAACAACGAGATCTTTGAAGCTGTTCAGTGACTCAAGGTCTCTAACCATTTGGACTTTAATAAAACTAATGAAGGCGATGACTCTAACATGGCTCCACAATCCTGTAAGGAGCAGCATGCTTGAACTTCTCACCTCAATAAGCACTGCTAGAGCCTAATTGGCTAAACACTAGTTTAAAGATACAATTAGCATTTTACTTTATTTGCAGCTGCTGAATATCAAGTGCTGGCAGCCAAGACTTCTAAATGTTCTTCTAAAGCAAACAATTACTCTACAAAAAGAGGTTTTTAAGTCTTTTGGTCTCTGTTGCCCTTACAATATGTAATACTACCTGAGGAAGAGGATTTCATGTATGTTTCACAAACACTGAAGTCAGAAAGGTAAAGCATTAGCCTTGTAAATGTATTATTAGTCATGAAATAATTAAACAAACAAGTAAATAAAAGCCTCAAATCACAAAGGCTCTCTTTGTGGCTTTGCACGTATGCATGTGAAATAGAGAGTGAGTGAAAAAGCCTGCAATGACACAAAAAAGCAACATAACATCAAGCACATTCTCTCCATGCTGATGGATCTGTTTAATGGAGAAGGGCCCTCCTGTGTCCATTAAAGCCCTGTCATGCAAGGACATTTACTCTTCTTGAGAGTATGCACATCACTACTGAAAGCATGCAGCTTCAAAGTTCCACAATGTCTGCCTCAGCCCCATCTTTATTCTGTCTTGTCTCTCTTAACTGGCCATCCATCCACTCTAAAGTATCTAGGTTCCCTCTTTTATTGCTCTGTGGCTTCTTCTCTACAACATCTCGGTCACTGTCTGACTGGCTGCACAGATGTGTTGTGGAAGACAAAGAGTGTTCCTGCCAACATAGTGCCGTGAGGGATTTGGCCACTGGTAATCAATTTTTCTTGATTACAGCTCTCTATGAAGCCCCATCTCGTCTTACAGGATCCTAAAAGTTTTAGCTCCAAAGGAGTCTGGCCAAACATCCAGTGACAACTGTTGTTTCAAGAGCTGAATTTAGCTTCTGCAGTGTTCTTGTAGATCACTGATTCCTAACACACTCCTATAAATCAATTGGAACTCCAACAAATCACCTTGCTGGATCATACAAACAAACTCTTGATGTATAGCTCCGTAACGGGTGAATTCGGGCATGATGGGCTAAAACCCAAATCCTTTAAGATAACCTCAGAAGTTTGGTTTAATAATTGTCCTATTTGGTTTGCTCTCAAGCCTTCAAGCACCTCATTAACAGAAAAGGTTATTAATTGTAGATGATGTGCCATATTATAGCCATTAAACGGTGTGGCCCGTATCCTAGTCCTAGAGGTCCCCTACTCTGCTTATACGACTACTCTAAAAGGTCCGACACTAATCAGCCAGTTATTAAACCCCTCCTTAGTAGAAGTGTGTTGGAGCAAAAAAATGTTAATATGTGCAGGGAAGGGGGCCTCCAGAAACAGGTTTGGGAACCACTGATGTCGATCAAATGTGTTTTCTGTAAGGTATCTGAGCCGGGTTATAAAAAAAAAAGCAAGCAAGGCTGTTTGGTAGAACATCTCTGTAGCGCTAGTGGGCATCAATGAAAAAAGGACTCATTAAAATGAATATCATTTCTATACTATTGAAATGACAAGGCAGGGCATGCTAACTCTTTAAATTGATTTTCGTATAGAACTCCTGCAGGGGGTAATTCCATTTCTCTATGAGGTTTTGTGCCACTCTCTTCACTCAATTAATCACATAATACGATCAATTCCTGCCCAGAAACAAGTCTTACACCAGCAATTTCCCATGTGTACAAAATAGCATGTCTTTTTGGTGTAGCCCACTGTGGGTTATATAACATACTGTTTAAAAACGCAGAGTATATATAAAAAAATAATAATACATTTCAATATCTCATCACGGCAGAAGGGTAAAGAACTGAACTGGAATTCTATAGTTCTGCCTGGAGCTCTTGATACACAAGAACACAAGTTGCACTGTTGTCTTTTTATTATTTTTTTTTTTTTCCAAAGAGCGAGGAGTGCTCAGAAAAAATCTTTCTTTTTCTTGCTAGTTCTGGGAATAGGCTGTAATAAGGAATTGTGAGGGAGGAGTGAGCTGAAGGGCAGGTGGAAGAAAACTTCAGTAATTTGATTACAGCAGTTCACCCTGATGGGCCAAAGCTCACCTTGCTGTGAATGCTTTTGGGCATCGATGCTTAAGATGTGCGCTGCTGATGCTTTGTGCTTGCATAAATAAATGTGTGGGTAAGCAGTATTTTTAGCTTGTTCCATATGTCAGCCTGAGCTGTTGGAGCTGTTGGCACAGTCATGTCTCACAGGTGCTGGAGACACAGCTGTCCGAGCAATGGCAGCAGGCTCATCTGCCAGTTAGAGAGGATTAATGGTGTTTTAAGGTCTGAATGATAACAAATATTTGGAAATACTTGTTTCTAATTGCTCCTCTGTCCTTCTAGCCAAGAAAAAGTCATTTCTTTACTACTGCTGTTATAGATATACAATTACGGCTGAACTACTTGCCTGATAAACAGAAACCATGTTTCGCCTTTCCAAACTGCACATCTTACTGCATGCAAGACATTTCTTCTAAAATCAAGAGTATTAATAGAGAATTCTGTTCCCATCTGTTGCAATTGCACCCTCAGCTCCTCAGGGAAAGGTTTATTCTAGATGCTGGAACACCAGAGCATTAGTGAGGTCTGGTACTGATGTTGGATCATTAATTCTGGATCACAAACACTACTCCAGCTCCTGGTGAAGGCACTGGATGGAGACCCATGACTCTAGAGAACACCATTCCACTGGTTCACAGTTAAACCCTTCGGGCGCTTAATACCCCTGAAGCAAATACTTGGCTCCTCCTTAACCCATTCTACTGCTAGTGCTTTTCTATGCCATATTTGAGCCATAGGTGAATGATTTTAGTTCCTTAAGGAAAAACTGTTGTAAATGAGATATGAGTCTGAAAACCCTTTTAGATTTATAAATAACCTGATCATAATACAAATCTTATTTTCAACAGTGTAGTGCATCAGCACCATTTATGATTTTTCTGCTGATGTATGACAATGCTGTGAAATATCAGTTACTGCTTCAGTAATTACCAAGAGGGCAACATTGTCTCTGTTTATTTTAATACATTTCACTTTGTCTGCTAAAAGTAGACTGTTTTAGACGTTAAAGAGATAATAACATTGGTTGGAATGATTCAGGGTGCGTGAATAATTCTCTTGATTTGAAACAGACTGGGATTGAATGTTGTATGGGTGCAAGAGCCATTTTCGGTGCCCTTAATAAACAACTTCTTGATTTTGCAAGTATCGTGGGTGCGCCATTAAATATTCAGGAGATCACTCGGCATAATGCTGCATGGAGCGAGACATCACGCAGCGTGTTACCAAAATAAATGCAGCTTGCTGAACGACAGAGATAATTAGCCAGTTGGGATCGCTGATGCTAAAATGTAAGTCACACGACAGGCTTAAATTAAAAACAATGCCCTCAAACCAGCACAAATTAGGATGCATGTGTTTAATAGTTTAACTCCTCAGATGATTCATGGCCAATAAGTACATTATGTAACTCGTTTATAGATGCAGGCGGTTATTACAGTGACAGTTTAGCCAGTGACTCAGGACTATGGATTCGTGCTCTTATGACCTCTCGGGTGGCTTTTCTGAACATAAAAATCCTGCCGCATGCACCTTTACCTGCTCCCACTTAAACTGAAATGTTGGCAATGACACATTTAGTGCAAGGGTTCTCTCTCTCTCTCTCTCTCACACACACACATACACACACACACACACACACACACACATGCCAAACACAGACACCAACCACGCACTTTTAATACACCTATTTGGCACCGAGGACAGCTCCTGAGAGGATAGTAACATATTCCCTCTCAGTCCTGTCAAGTCACACACACATACACGCACACACACACACAATCACATTCACACACACGCACACACTAGAACACTGCTTCTGGGCATAAATCTATTACTGCTCTTGCTGCTGACATTTGAGAATGAGATTCAGAGGATTCCCTTCATTATGGCACTTAACACCTCGGAGGACCAGCTCCACTGAGAATGGCACAGCGCATAATTCATCACAGCGAGCTTCTGGAGAACTAAACACACACGGCTTCCAGCAACAGACATTAGCAACGACCCGAGAGCTAAACGCTACCACTGCAGCACCTCTCTCTTAAAGACGTTAAGATTCCAATAGCGCTGATTTGTGTTGATGAACGCTGAATCAAATATTGATGCTGTCCATTATAACTACAGAAAGACAGAAAAGAGAAGCATGGGATTCAGATAACAAATGAGAGATGGAACTGAGAGGGGTACAGAGAGTAAAAGAGGAAGATACAAAAAGAGAGACAAAGAGCGAGAGAGTGTGAGTGTGAGTGAGAAGGTGAGAGGGTACAGTTTGAGACAGAAGAAGACGAGGAGGAAAGTAAGGGAAAGAGACAGAATGAAAACTGGAAAAGTGAGAGAGAGGTGGAGCGATATGGAAGCAGGGAGAGAGAGAGAGAGAGAGAGAGAGAGAGAGAGAGAGAGAGAGAGAGAGAGAGAGAGAGAGAGAAGCCTTAAAGTGGGCCTACTGCACCCAGGCAGCTGCCCTGTCATGCAAGTCCAACAGAAACATAATGAGATATAACTCAGCTGGAGAGTTCTTAACATTCAGTATGGTCACTTTAACAGGTGCCCAGTGGGGCAGGGACAGGACAGTGGACAGCTCCTCAGTGTGTGTGTGTGTGTGTGTGTGTGTGTGTGTGTGTGTGTGTGTGTGTGTGTTTAGTAGTCCGTCCAGCGCTCTGTTCTCTTTCTGAGCGCGTGCGCGCGTGCGGGTCAGTGTACAGAGCTCTACCTCCACCTGCCGTTCTGCCTGGAGAAGCAGCTGGAGTCCGAGCAGAAAACACCACGATTTGAGCAAGTTCAGCCTGAGCCGCGACCTCGTACAAGAGTTTCAGAAGCTGCTCATCCCGTAATGAGACGACCTGGCCAACTGAGTAAACTCAGCACAGATAAATGAAAGTGTTTACACTCTGCGTCCAGCCAGCATCACCAGCAGGCACAGGACTTCAATGCAGAGCTTCTAGCAACTGTCGGTCCACACACCCACACACACACACATGGTTCTGAGCGTTTCTTTTTTTCAAACCCTGATGCACATTCAGTGTGTAAAGTCGACTGTTCAAAAAAGAGACAAACAGCACTGCCAATTACGCGCAGCCAGCCTCTGCGCTCCAAACCCCAAACTGGACCCAAAGAACCAAATGAAAGCGCTTTCTCTCCACCGGGACGTGCCCAACCTACCAAACACACCCGGACACACACACACACACACACTCTCTCTCTCTCTCTCTCTCTCTCTCTCTGCCCACACACAGCCTCCACACAGCCCGTCCCCCTGCTTTCTGTTACCTTCACTGGTGCTGAGGAACAAGCCGAGCAGACACACGAGCCTCCCGATCATCTTGATCTCTCCGCCCGCGAAAGCCGAATGAAAGAAAATCAGCACTCTTCTTCTTCCTCTTCTCCTTCTTCTCCTCCTCCTTGTTCCACACCTCTCTTCTCTTCTCCTTCTTCTACTTCTCTTTTTCTTCTTCTTTTTTTTCTCCTTCCTCCTCTCTCGCCCCTCCCCGGCGCTCTGGATATCCCTCTCTCCTCGCGCGCGTCCGCCGCTGTCGCGCACGCGCCCTGTCTGTGGAGGAACGCAGAGCTCGCGGACTCAAAGTCTCAAACGCCTCACGAGCTCTCAGCACTCGCGTTCACATGGCCGAGCCACGAAAACACACGAGCGTGCTGCAGGAGTTCACTGCAGGGACAGAGTGCAGGAACGACTGAGGCAGTGCACACTGGGCAGTTGGGATGGGTGGGCAGGGGCTGGGGGGCGGTCTGCATAAAGTACCCCCTAACATAGAAGAGGAAACCTCACCTCAGGACGGTGTGGTCAGACTTGTTCTGAAACTAACTGATCAAAATCCACATTGTAGTATTGCTCATATAGTATACATGTGATGGCATATAATACACATATAACACATTATATATATATATATATATATGAGATGAAACTGCAGCATTGCTGCTCATATAGTGTATATATGTGTATGTGTATATGTATGATGGTTTTGAGATAACATTCATGTTAATGATGCAATATTGACAGTACGTGTTTGCAATAAGTAGTGGCTTTCATTTCAGTTACTCTAGATGAGTGCAATTCCAGATATATTTATTAATTTCTCTCAGAAATGAGTTTTTTTACATTAGTTTAGAAAAAAATCAACCCATTGTGATTTATTTTTTCAATATCTCATTTAGATTGGATCAATACAAATGTCAAAAAGGCTCATTTTACTCTCTTCTTATTATATTAACTTTTTATGGAGTTAAATTATTTTTTTGTGATACCATGTTTGCCATGACAACAATACATTCTATATGTCCAAAGGTATGCATACACGTTCTAATCAGTGAATTCAGCTACCTGTGTTACCTATTGGTGATACAGGTCTTTACTGGCACACACAGCAAGCACACACACACACATACACAGAGAAAAACACTGATAATAAAATATGGTCACCATGCAAACTGTCAAGTGACACCTATAAGAGTGCAGGAGTCCCATGCATTGGACTGTGGATCTGTGGATCTGTGACGAAGCCTTATTTGGGATGAACTGGAGCGACATATATGTTCCAGATCTAATTATCCATCATGCACACCTGATCTAACTAATGCTCTAGTGACTGATGGCAGTCAAAACCTCACAGCAATGTTCTTACATGTAGTCTAAAGCCTTCCCAGAAAAGTAGAGGCTGTTACTCCAGCAAAAAGCAACAAACCAAAGTAATACCCCAGATTTGAGAAGAAAACTACAGAAAAATTATATTTATGGGCAGCTAAGCTGCCATTAACTTCTTCTGGACAATTTTATCACTGCATGGATGTAATGTCCAATATATATTAAGGGCGGTTACATTTAAAATCAATATTGTGTACAACTTGTAATATAACAATACATAGTACTTGCACTTGAATACTGGCATAGTATTTGATGTGAAAGTAAACTTTTCTTGATACAAGACAATGGACATGTAAAAAGGTTGCCTCACATGTATGCTAGAAGGTAAGTGTATGGGATAGCATAAGCACACTGTCTGTGATGGGGTCATTAGACACTGAGCTTTATGCAAGAATGCTGGCACAAAGCTTGGGTCAGATATAAAATAAGGCTGTGGACTCTAAGAAAGGCTGCTTTTACTTATGCATGCATATACTACTGCCAAATGACAAGCCGCAAGGAAGCTTCTTGTGATATAAAATGCGACCATAAGACAGTGTGCAAACATATGGCACTGCACAAGCAACTTTGATACAGATAGTGTTCTAACATAAGGCAGTGACATAAGGCTAATGGGCCCCTGCGCAAACTTGCAAGCGTGCAAAAAATACACATTGTTGTACGATATGCACACATTTCCATTTTGTCATATGGAGAGTCAGCAAATAAACCTCGACATGAAATGTCAACATATTTGAGGTCAATATATTTTTCAGTTTGTCAAAGAGCCCTTTGGTCACATGTATTTAGTTATTTATTTATTTATTTATTTATTTATTTATTTATTTTTGAGCGTGTCCGTGGCAGGGTACAAGTGAATCGCTCGTAATGTAACTGTGCTCACATGCTTAAACTGATGCAAATATGCAAGTGTATGTCATGGCAGATGTAAATTGTTTATGTAACAAAAGCTGCTGGGGCATTAAAAAGCTTCTCATGCTTATGCATTTATGCGAGTATATGGCCAGAGAATGAGTTGTAACCACTTTCGGGCCACTCTTGGATAGTCTCAGATTTCACGCAAAAAAGACCTCTGTGATTAGAATAATTTTTTTTAAGCTTTGGTCACTGAGCCATTTCCTGGGCCCATTAAGTTGTTTAACATCAATTTCTAAGGGCAAAGGGTTGCGAGCATTCAGTATGAAACTGTGAAACTTAACCCTCCCCAAAGACCCCCTCCAGCAGAGCTATTAACTGTAAGTGCACTCCTGAACCTTTGCCCTAAAATCTGGGGGCTACGAAAGAAGGGAACATTAGTGGAATACAGAGATCCAACTCAGCTTTTAAATAACAATGGGGTGATGCCATTAAACATAAAGCTTATAGGGGTTTAAGAAAATAAGTAGAAGTAATGCGAAGTAGAGTAAAATTAAATTTCAGGAATCTAAGGACTCTTTTCACTAGGATTTAGAAGAAAATTTGGTTTCCATAAAAATGTGAAATTAATGGTTCTTTAGAAAGCTTTTTTTTGCAAATGCACATTTTGCACATTTGGAGAGCCTCCAGGCAAACCATTTAAGAAGAACCATTAAAGTGGTATACTGTATAAGAAGAACCATTAAAGTGGTGTAGAACATCATGTAGGCTCTTTAAAACATTATTCACACTCTTTTTCAAACATAGCTCCATAGGGATTTAAAAGTGACTACCATATAGCATCACTCAAAGAACTCTTTATGGTACCTCATCATCAGGGCGTATATGAAAATATTAAATTAAATAATGTTTCCCTGAAAAAGAAATGCTTCAATACACATTTTTAGATCTCTAGACCATTTGTACAGTTTAACTTAAACAGGACACCAGAGTTTAAGGAGGATCATGGTGAATGTTGTTATTTTCCATTGAAAGAAATTTAGACACAGCTGCTTTCTAACTAACCGACTCTTCTGATCAAGAAAGAAAAGTTATATCTGGCCTGTTGCCTGTAGTGCCACATCTTTTCAACTTTTTCTCATGAGCCTCAAGATTTTATGCTTCATGAAACAACTTTTGCACAAACGCAAAGTTAATGTAAATGGTAAAACAGAATGCTTTCCCACATCACTCGGTGCCATCAGCAAAAAACTCTCAACTGTCATTCACTGGTGAGAAGAAGAGAGCCATGACTGGAGGTTATGTATTTGTTTGGCGAAGACATAGGTGTGGTCCTGTTTTATTGACAAAGGGTTTTACAAGAGCTTTGTGCTGTTTGTTTATCAAAGGGCATGTCACACTTCCAGTTTAAAAAAAAAAAATAGAAATCTTTAACACCAAGCAGAAAAGAATCAGAGCTATGGGTCATAAAAAGCTAAGAGTTTTAAGATCGATAAAATATGTAACATGATAAAGATTCATGGGGTTTATATGCAGTTTCACACTCTACTATGGTAAGTTATTATCTAAAAAGTGATGGGGAATGTGTGCAATGTTTGCTTGAATGCATTTTGGATTACAGCCTTAGGCAACAATTTTATCCATATTGCCTTATCACAGGTTTGACAAACATTGAAAGGGAGAGATTTTCCAAATTGCACCTTCATGCATCAGGACATACCAATCCTGAGATTTTTGCTTTGGTCTGCATCCTCACAGCAGTTATCTTCTGAGACATTCGACAAAGTGCAAGAATGTGTGGTATAGATAGCAAAGCTTCCCTGAAATAACAATAATGAAAGTGAAATTCCAAGAAAACACTTTTTGTACAAGATAACAGTTCTCATATATAATATGAAACATTAGTTAATGAAAAAAGCCACTTATAAATCATTTGCCAGTGATTTTTGAACTAGGCAAAAATGCACAGAAAGGAAAAAAAAAAAAGCATGTGGGTTTCGAGCCCCTGTGCCACTGTCTCACACAATACTTTGTACGTCTTCAGATAGCATCATTAATGATTATAAGAGTGATGAATACTCGGTCACAGACAAGTGCTCAGCATACAAGTCACATAAAAAGAGGCTTTAAAGACGAGTCTCACACTCGCACAAGTGGATGTTAGATTAATGACTCTAAGAGAGGGAGAGAGGGCCAGTGATTAAGGTTTTTTCATTTCACAGTCTGCCTCACAGTTTCTACTGGGTGCCAACGTACCTGGAGCACAGGACCATGAAATGGAATGTAGGCCATCATACCTACTACGAACAGCAGCCCTAACAAGAGCAAAAATCCTGGGGTGGAACAACGCAAAAACATTGATTTAAGATCTAGCTCCTTTAAAGATGAGCCTGAAAAAAATTCTGACGAAGTTGAATTGAAGGAATTAAAACATCAAAAGAATGATCTCTTGGCTGAGATATTATTAATCATTTCCATCATTAAAACTCTGTATAATGTCTTATTTAGGAATACTACATCAGAGAATAGAATGAAGTACACATTTTGTAATCTGCATGTGATTAAAACTCCTTCATTGACAAAGGTTAACAAAGGCAACATACTTTTACATTTGAACTTTTAAGGCTAGCACCACACTCTGAGAAGAGTTCCATAGCAGATACACATAGTAATATAAGCAAAATCATTTTCACTCTCAGCACTCCACAAGGAACCATGTTTGGAGGATCAAAACGTTTATTCAAGCTTCATCACTGACAGTGTTCCACAGTGTTCCAAGTTGCTGTGGTTCAATACAAGGTCGGAACCATATTTTAACTCTGTCCTGTGCTGGTCAGATATAAAAGACTCAAAAACAGCTTTGCAAACCCAATATTAAATATTTATAATAGAAAAACAAAATACTTTTCAAAAAATCTGTATGCCTTAAAATGAAGAGGATGGTACAGAAAAGGAGGTCCTTTAATCTTTTCATATTCAGCTTCCAAAGGATGAAGTATCTATAATCTACAATGAAGGTGAAATTAACAATTAAATACAATTTATTGTTATATTCTGATTAAAACAATTATTTTTGTGTTTGGTCCTTGGCTATTGCAGTGTCTTGGGTAATGCCATGATTGCCTTGACATCTTGGTCCTGACTTGGTCTTTCTGTCATGTGTCGGGCCGCGAGGCCCAGACCCGGAGCTACCCTAGAGTATAGAGCAGACAGGAAACCAGGGATCCATACTGATGTGGGTTTATTTACAAAATCAAAAACAAAGGAACAACAGAAACCAGGCTTGGGGGCCGTCAGAAAACTCCAGAACTATCAAAACCAGAGACAGGGAACATGGGACGGGAAATGAGGCGATGGACACGTGAGGAAGGAATGACACAAACAGGCATATATACAGAACTCAATCACGGGGAAAACACGACACAGCTGAACTCAGGAGGTACATAAGACATAAACAGAAAACATGTGACACAGACACGAGGCAAAAACCAGAACGTCAAACTAAAAGTCCCCAGAACACACAGAACAGAAAACCAGGTCAAAAACAGAAAAAGTGGCCTCTAGCGGCCACCGACCATGACACTTTCCTCTGTCTCTTCTAACACCAGCCAAAAAAAAGTGTCTATAGTAAATGCCTGTTTTCGCTCCAGGTGACAGCATGTTCAAGAGAAAATTGGTCATTTCTTCTCAGACATCCACATGAGGAATATGAACCCCATGTCTCTAAATCTGCTCCCCATGGTCTATATGAACTTGAATCACAGATGCTGTGAGGTATTTACTTAACTAGCTCGCTTTAATCCCCTCCCCTCTTGGTTCGGGGCTTCAGTCAGACGCTAAAAGCATTCATCAACTGTCAGCCGTTTTGTACGCCTCGTGTCCAACAGAGCTCCACTCACTCAAACAGAGCCAGAGAGCTGAAACCAAAGGGAACATATTCGTCAATAAGCCATTAGTGGCTCCGCGCTGGGTTTCTGAACGGCCCCTTCCTATAGCCTCAGTCACTGCCTATTCACTGCTTCTAGCGTGTGCTAACCATGCAGAGACACAACTACCTCATCAATGACACCATCGATGAGGGGCTAAGCTGGATCCCGCAGTGTGAAATGTTCTTATGGTCATAAGTTCGTGATCATTGCGTATTAGTAGATATACTAAAGTGCAAAGTCTGTGAACAAAGCATACAGTTTATGCATCATATACAGATGTGAGGGTTTCATTCATGTATGAAAAATGTGTATGTGATAGAATGTTTACACATCTGTCCTGTCCTCTCTCAAAACCTTTGCATGTGGACAGCAATTAAATCATCACAAAATGCGCAAGTTTCTAGTGGGTTGTATTTTCTAAGAACTGTGGTTTTATGAAAATATGTTGTAGTCCTTTAATACCAGTTACCTCTGTACACCGTATCATCTCGGTAATCAGTGTCTATAATCTCACCTATTCAATAGTCAGTGAGAACTGTTTGACTATTGTTTGCTCCTATTGAATAAACATACACCAAAGGAGAAAACAGAGTTCCCAGACATGCAATTAACAAAACACACATTTTACCAATTGTTCCTGCATTGTCCAAGCAACTTTTATCTGCATTATCAACATTTTCTACTAATAGCAACACATCACTTAAAACAATACGCTGGCCAAGATAACAATATTTACATAACTATTCTGTTTGTCACCATTTAATTGCTGTTTGAATATTCAAGAATCAAGACACATTTGTCAAGTTAATACCATTAATAATAATGATGTTGGTAGATGAAGGATCCATGGACACATATAAAGAATGAAGGGATCTATGGATTCCCCATTTAAAAATTCTTCAGGGTCTTTATTCCTCACGTGTAGACCCTTCAACTCAGCCTGCAGGTTTTCAACAGGGTTTAGGTCAGGAATCTGAGACAGCCACTGTCAAATCTTGTTCTGTGGTCAGTGAACCAGCTGTGTGTGAACTTGGAGGTGTGGATTGGATCATTGTCTTGCTGGAGGCAAGACCCAGCACTGACACTCTGGGGCATAGACTCATGAGGTAAAACTGACAACCTGGGATGGAAATTAAAATGAACCTTGATTTTTACCAAGAGGGCCAGGATTTGCTGTGTTTTTCACTATGTGGTATTAAACACTGCTCTTAAGTGGATACAGTGGAAGCTCAATGATTAAATCGGAAAATAGAAAAAAAATGCAATTAATATTTGTGGCAAGTGCAAAAACCTCTCCAGTTGTAAAGTCTCGAAACGTAATTAACTCATTAGACCTTAACTGACTCGTTGCGACTGGTTAGACAGGTCAAGAATTGTCTATTAGAAATTGTCAGATGATTACAGCTGTAGAGGATAATAAATGCTCTATCTCTTCAAATCCCATGCTATTACTAAACAACCATGGGCTACAATGCTGGATCTGAAACTGAAAATGACTGCTGCCTAGAAAGCAGGGGTGGGCTATAAAAAGACATCAAAGTGCTTCCAGCTCGCAAGTTCCGCCGAAATGTCATTAAGAAATGGCAGGTATGAGGAACCGTAGAAGCAATTGCAAGATCTGGAAGATCAAGAAAACTCTTGGATAGAACTGCTTGTATGTTTTCTAGAATGGCAAAGTAAAACCCCCATATGACTGTGCATTGCTCGCACCAACGTGATCTGAATATAGTCATTAAAAGGAAACCTCGCTAGTGGCCTTATCACGAAACTCTGTGAAGTCTGAAGTGTGCAAAACATCTAGAAAGGCCAGAGAAATCTTGGAATCAGGTGGTGTTGACTGATAAAGTAAAATTGAACCCCCCAAAGGGATGGTTGCAAAAAAGAGAAGCAGCATTAGTTGAAAAGAACATCTTGCCTACTGTTAAATATGGGGATAGATCTATTATGCTCTCCCCATGTTTGCAAATTTCCCGCCTGTGGGACTAATAAAGGGTTATCTCTGATGTGTGGCAGCCAGTTGAACAGGAAACACCTACTGGTTGGTACCATCTTCACTAAGCGAGTGAATAATAATGTTGCTGACTATTTTTATGCCTGGCTATTTACTTTTTCATGCATGGATTTATTTATTTATATATTGGACTGAATGTTTCCCTTAAACTCCTAAGGTAAGATCAAGTTCTCATGCATAGAAACATTTCTTTCTGACATTCTCTATGGAGAAAAAGTTTGTGCACCGAACAAGTATCACCGAAATGTTTCATTTTACTGAGTGCAATTACTGTCAATTAACTATGATGAGCAAACAAAACAGAATGTGTTGGCAATCTCACCGACCAATTATAATGACATTTTCGCACACAGAGATTACATTTAATTATCATGGTCTTGCTTGTACCTTTCATGCGCAGAACCCCAGTAATAGATGATAATTTTTTCATCTGTCGCTCTTTTTGAATGTACCATTTTAAATGAGGCCTGTCATACCTGTCTTTCAAAGGATTCTTTTTCATTTCCTAAAGGAGCTGAATGAGCTCTAACAAATAAAGGGGATATTGTTCAAGATTTATTTCTTACTAAACTGATTGTTTTTCTGCTTATTACAGTGTGTTTTAAAATCTTACTCCTTGCCAGTTTATTTATTTCTGCATTTGTCTTTTACTTCCAGTGGTGTAATTCACTTAAATGCAATCTACTTTAACACTCACATGATGTGTTTTATGATTCCATATTGAGTGCACAGTAGCACTCAAGAGGCTGTGGTCACCATCCCATATCATAATAACCAAACGGGGTCCTCTTGTGATGTTAGTCAAAATTTTAATTAAACTATGCTACTCTTACCTTAAAAAAGCTTTTTCTTGCAAAAAATATTTTTACACACCTTTTGATCATTTTAATATCATTTTAATTTGATCATTTTAGTATATATTTTGTGCTAACACAATTAGCAGTCAGCATTCATTCTGTCACATGTAGATTTATTTTCCCCCTTTCTGTTTATTTAGCCTTCAGAACGGATGGAATGGATGGAATTTCCATTAGGAGGATGGGACTGCAATTGCACCACAGTGTCAGAATGCGGGCTGCTAGGCCCACACTCTGATTTGCCTCTATGGTAACAGGGACGGGACAGGCAGACTGGCATCTTGATGCT
>JBBPDC010000002.1:7221251-7232032 GCA_037974485.1 Hemigrammopetersius urotaenia
CATGGACTCCTGTCTGCCTGCCTGTTCCTTGCCCCGAGGTAAATCACGAGGGCCAATACCATCCAGCCCTCGTGACAGGAATGTATAAAGCTTATGTTAAATATGTAAACCATGCATCGACATCCACTGTATATCATATCATCAATAGCAGTTCTTCACCGCTGTAGTTAATTTGGTTAAATGGTTAATTTACTTTCTTTTTCCCACTTGCATTAAATTCCTAGATAACACCAACTTGCCAGTCTCAGCTTTATTGTTCATCAGCTATCGTTTTTGATCCCCCTGATGTGCAATTAACACTGCTGCAGATGTTAGCTTCTTTAATACAAGGCTTTAATGTACTTAAGGCGGATTTGCTAAATTAGGGTTGTCAGTGAGATGCTTACAGAGGCATGGGCTAATGCCTCTGCATGGAGTGATGAGGCTAAAAATGTCTCCCTCTGTGTTCCTGTATTGGGAGGTCATAGCCTAGCCTGGTCTACTCCTGTTAATGCTCTTAATTTCTGCCCAAACACATCTCTCAATGCCATCCTCAGACAGTGCGAAAGGCCAAAGGTCCCATGGGTCTCAGCAAGGGGACGTAGCTCTGAAGCCCCAGCAATTAACACTGTGTCCAAATGGAAGCTCAGACGTGAGTCCCACAGAGAGAGGCCATGCAGAAGAGCTATAAGGGTTTCGCATGCTAAAAATGGCAGTTACGTAAGATTCATGGATGACTTCAGTTTGATAGTTGACCCTTGGTCAGACTACTTCACGTCACTGGACCAGCTAATTCAGAATCATTTCAAGGGGGTGGCCAAAGTCGTTTTATTGCTTTAAAAGGCCCAGATGATGGAAAACCAATTCTTTTCTTAAACTAAGAGTCTCAAGACACACCATTCACTCCATAGTTAATATGATCTATATATGCAGAGCACACAAATATATACATATATATATATTTATTTATTTATTTATTTATTTATTAAACACCCCCTTGGATATGGATTTGGTGTGGTAGGTGTTTAGATAAAAGCAGGTATTATTTCACACCTTCTGCCAAGCTGGAGTGCAAGCAAATAATTGCAGCTCTCCATCATGCACTGCAGCAACAGCCAGCCCATCAGATATCTGTACAGTAAAGCTGCTAGAAAGGCGAGACACTAAACCGCTGAATGCTGTCAGACTTTGTTTAAAAATGCGTCTAGATAAGAGAACGTTTATTGCTATGCTATGCTATGAAACTTCTCAAATTGTCAAATCCAATTTGAATTCTTACTCACCTTTGACCAAAAAGTACCTGAAATAATTATGACTGTTTTGCATTGTAGAGGCAGTTTAGCTGCTGCAAGAAGCCAAATCTTATGAATGTGTCTTCAAACATAACAAGACTAGACCAACAAAAGAAGAATCCCCATTTCCCATTTGAAATCATGTATATAAATGCAATACTGGCCACATTTTCCTAGGAAATAAAATGAGAAGTCGCAATCTCAAAGATCCTAATCTTCAATAAGAAAGCATGAATGCAAGAACCACTACTCTGACATGACTGATGAAATAAGACAAGGGCAATGATTAGAGATTAATTTATGCTAATTGCTACATTGTTTCTAAACTCTCTCAAGTCAAAAATATAGCTGGGGTAGTAATTACATGGTATTCTGTTGTTATGAATATTCCTAAATAGCTATTTTCTATGATGTGACAAAACTTGTAAAAACTCTAAAAGGGTTCATCTGTGTCACACATTTCTCATAAAATCCATCAATTGAATAGTTCTTTTGAGATACAAATGTTCTTCATTACAAAATTGTGGCTGCAAAAACATCTTAAATCAAGTTAATATATCTCAAAGGTTTCCTAATGAGGTTGTTGAAAGAATCAATTAATTACAGGCAGGCTCTCTTTTAATTTATGGTTTTATGCAGGTTGCACCTCTCTGAAATGAGGCTGAATGATATATTTCCAGAGATCCCACTCACTTGTGACAAATGTGAATCAGACCGTGCTTCACTGCTTCATCGCTGTGTCCTTTGTCCTAAACTACAAGGCCTTTGGATATATATTTTCAAGGTGTTCTTTGATGTCTCAGAGGTGGTGTTTATTGTGTTAGGGGAGTCAGATCAGTTGGAGAATCTAAGTATAGCTTCATGCCATATAGAATAATGGATAAAGAAGCTGATTTTCTGCCCTCTACTAAAGAATCAGAAATGACATACACATCAAATTTGGAGAGAATCAGACAAACCTCACATACATGGCTGAATAGTATGGCTACCCTTTACTTCTTTAAAGATAAATAGCTTAATGAACCCTTTGCAGTCTTGCTCATTGGATTTCTGGGGATCATAACAAAGTTTACATGGGCTGTCTACAACTAAAAGGGAGTTTATTTATTAGGTTTGTTAAATTCAGTATGTTTATCCTTTTTTAGTTTATTTTTACGTATTTCTATTGCTACTATAAATTTTATTATCACTCTTATCAAATTTAATATGGATATTTGTATGTGTGTATCATTTTACCTATTTATTGACTTTCTCTCTTCCCTGAGGAAATGTTATTGAAGAGTAATACATTATTATTATATTTTTTCGATTTTTAAAATTTAATCTAGAGAAGGCATTTGCCCTACGATCAGAAATTAATGGGTTTGAATCCCAAGACTGCTAGTGGCATCTCTTAGGTACCCTTGAGTAATGTCAGGAAGTCTAGGATCAGTTGCAGAGAGAGGTGCCTGGACCCTGCAGTCTCAGATTTCCTATGCTGAGGAATTATGGTGTTGAATGCTTAACTGAAGTCTAAGAATAACATTCTAACATAAGTGTTCTTTTTGTCCTGATGGGTAAGGGCCAGGTGAAGGGTGGTGGTGATGGCATCATCCATTTAATGGTTGGAATAATATGCAGGCTCAGGGGTCCAGTGTGGGGAGCAGCTGTGATTTTATATGCTTTGGGACAAGCCTCACGAAGCACTGGTATTCAGTGAGGCAAGACACGGATGACTTCACGGACGACTTGACCAACACAAGTAGGGGGAGACATCCTGAAGAAGGTGATGCCCTGGATGCCCTACCACATGTGTCCACTCCACCAGAGTTCACACACCAGTCAGTGTTAATATAAACACCAAAAGTGCAGGGCTTCTGTTTGAGCAAGAACATTAGCATGTTGCTAATCTGGCTAGCCATGTCTGGAATGCTGTTACTGAGCCATATCTCCATAAAAAAGAAAACAAATAGCAGTCTCTGAACTCATGCTGGATACTTTGCTGAAGTCAGTACTTAATTTTATAGCCCAGAGAGCAAACACTGGCGAGCAGGATGGACGTCATAGCTAGCTGACTAGCAGATGAATAGTTGTGAGTGGGAAGCAAAAATGTCAGTGCAATATTGTTATTAATAACAGCTTTATAAGAAAAATTTGATTTAAAATTCAACAAGTGCAACAAATTGGAAGGATATGTGTAATATGAATAAAAAATTTATTAACCAAAATTCCCATGTAAATAAAAGTGCACCTTCTCAAAGTCGGTTACCATCCCAGATGTGAAGTGATGCAAATACTTAGGACTTGATTTGCTGGGTTATGGCCAGACTGCAGCACTGGAGAAAAGGTCAAGCAGCCCACTAAAGTAATGTGAGAGTGCTGGCTGTTCCTCAGCCCCAATGCCTCTACTGTGCCCCTGGAGCCTAACATCTTCACCGCTTACAATTAATTGTTTATTACCCTTGATGCTGAGAAATGATGAGGCCTACTCAGCCCTGATTGATGGCTGCCTCTTCCGCAGGCTCATGAGTTAAAGAGTGAAAGAGACAGATGGCCCAAGGGGGAGAGGACAGAGGAATGAGAGGAGGAGGAAAGGACATGAGGTGAGGGCAGAGGAGAAGGCCTGGGAGAGAGGAGCGAAGCAGGAAGGAGCAGAGCCTTCTGATGAAAGAGAGTACGCTGGTGAATGAGGAGGCATAGGAAAGCTTTGAATGGGTAAGAAAATGAAATCATCAAAGTGCGCATGGTGGGATGACTGTGGAAATGAGATGTAACAGCCAAGGCCATGGCTAATTTCCAGCAGAAAAAAACATAAATATTTAAAAGCCTGTGCATATACTGTGTTTTCATTGATGCTTATATAAAAAAAACCTTCTGCATCAAGCACCTATGTGAAATGCCTTTATTTCAGTTCCTTTGAATTTGTCTCCAAAGAGATGGTCTGCATTGATAAAGGACATGGGCAGATTGATTCCGGTGAATTAAAGAGATAGTTCAGATATCATCCAGTGAAAAGAATCAGACCTTCAATTTGGCTGACCTTCATCTCGGTGGATTCTGTTCTGAAGCTCTAGTAAGAATGACCTTTCGTTTGCTCAGCTGTATTCACGCAGAAGGCTTATCTTATTCCCTGCATACAGACCGATAGCGTTAGTTTTTTCCACTTTTGGATGTTCAGTGCAGTCCCTCATATCACAAATGAAAAGACAGAAAGTCAGAGAGATTGTGTGTGTATTGGGGGGTGGGGTGGAGCTGGTGTGTCTGGGTGGAAGAGGGGGATGGAAGAGCAATATGTGATGGAAACACATGAAGAATTTTCTGCCATGCTTTCTGATATAAGTTCTCGTTCTGTGACAGCCATTTAGACCCAACACACACAGATATTCTCATGAAAGAAGAAGAAGGATAGCCAACACTAAGCATTCTTTCAGTGATCCTGAAAGAATGTTTATTTGAGGCTGCCAAGACGAGTTGAATTCAATTAATGCAGTCTCCAACAAAAGCCCTCTGTCTAAGGACCAGAAATATAATTTCAAACAAAACAGTGAAGCCTGTTTGTGCCAGCCAGCATGCGTTCGGGAAAGGGGAAGTGTTGATGTGTGCGTAAGCGGTGGTTTATTCCCTACAGAACTGAGCTTGTGCACTTCCAGATATTGATTTATGACAGTCATCAATCTCTTCGCGATATGCTCTCGTGTTTTGACATCCCAGAAATAAGGTATTATTATTTATGCTATACATTGGCCACAGGGGGCAAAATGGGGTGATACTGGAGAATTATTGTTTTTCCATCCCCTCTCACACAACATAAGACCAATCCACCACCCATAACTTCTCCAAACAGACTTAGCATTTAGCATCTGAAGCAATGTTTCCCTATGAAAGGCTGGTATGATATAACCAGAATGCCACAGCAGAAGATGAACATAACATTTCCCTTTGATTTAACATTATTTATTTTTCTCTTCTTACCAAAAAGGTTCATTGGAGGGAGCGATAGGAGAACCACATTTAACATCCTTAAATTCCATCTTTAAATAAATGATTTAAAATAAACGTTCATTAAAAATCCTTTGTGAGCAAGCAGAGGTTCTTCAAGGGCACCACTCTAAAGAATGTTTTTTGTCAAGAGTGTAATATTATGCTGTTACCAAACTCATTAGCAATGATTGCTTTAACATGATAAATATTCCAGTCTCTCTTATACTACATACCATATTTATGTCTATTGTTTACTTTAATAGAAGAATATAACATTCTTCTATTATTACTAATGGAAAGATTCATGATATGCTGACATGCTAATGAAATCTCTTTCTTTGTATGCGAGCAAGGAACAGCATCCCTCATGATTTATGTCCAGACAGAAGAAAATCTTATTTTTTTGGATAAAGTGGATATTGAAGAAGTGTGCTGGAGATCAATAATACATTCTTCATGGTCCCAACTTAACAAAGTGCACTTAGTGAACATCCCTTTCTGTAACATGGCTGATTCACTGTGGCCAAGGGGTCAAAATTCATTTACTTATGTGGGAGGAAAAATGTAAGAACAATAAAATGGTTGACTATGAGTTGCCATCATCCAACTTCCCTGATTATTCCAGGACTACACATACATCATGTACAGGAGAGCGATAATTAAAGTAATTACGATATTTGTTGCTCGAGAAAAGATCTTATCCACAAAGGGCTTTGTCCATGCTTGGCTGGAATGAAGGAGGTATGATAGGTAACCCTTACTCTAGAAGAAGAAGAAGGAGGAGAAGTAAAATGATGATGATTGTGATGATGATGCTGATGATGAATATAATGATGATGATGATTAACAATCATTATGAAAAAGAAGAAGAAAAAGGAGGAAGAGGATGAAAACAATGAAGGTGATCATGATGTGTAATACCTGTAGAGGTGAGTATCCAACAGCAGATGTCGTGAAAGGCAGACATGAGAAATGCCTTTCTGAAATGTACTGAATTGAGAGAGGGAGACGTTTATTTAAAGATATGCAGCTCCAACGTGCAGTGTCTTCATACTTGAAGAAATAAGTAAAGAAGCAGGAAGCAGTTTTATAATGATATACGTAAATCTTTCTTGTGACCAGGAGACTGAGGCCTAATACTGAAGTGAAGGCCTTGAATGGTGCATTTACCTTTTCTTGTCTCGTCGTGGGTGTGTGTGGGGTTTTACAGTGTAAAATTAGGTTTAAATAAAATAGTGTTAATCTATAAAATCAACAGCAATAGTCTCTTGTGGGGGGCAATGACAAATCAAAAGACTTTTAGATCCAACCCATCATGTGAATTATGTAGAAGAAGAGGAGAAAGAAAAAGAAGAAGAAGTTATTGTGAAGAAGAAGCAAAAGATGATAATGTTGACTGTGATGATGACAGTGATAGGAGGAGGAGAAAGAATACATGGGTACAAACATTGATTGAAGAGATCAGAAACAAAAACATAATATTAAGGCTCTTTTTAGGAGTATTCGGAAGTAGAATATACTGAGATGCTATCAGAGGCTACACAGACAGCCATTTCTTATAACCACACTCGAGAAAGAAACAGAGGACAAGAACCCCTTAATACTTATCTTCCTTCAATTTTTTTTCAACATGGTGCAATTACATTTTCATTGCGAACAACAGATCCTAGAGGAACTCTGGACACTGATAAAATTCCTCCAATTATGCTCTCATTTTAGAATCGAATACCATGATAATAGTACTTCTCAATATCTTACCTCTTTCCTAATAACTTTTTCAGCTCAAGCATACTTATCAGTGAGGAGTGCTCAAGCTAATGAAAAAGAAAAGCAAATAATCTGTAGCATAGCTGAGCTCAAAGTGTCTTACAAACTGGAAATGATGTGACTTTTGAGTACACTCACACGGGGACGACAAATTAGCATGGAGTGGAATATTAAGTCTGAATAGCTCGTATTTGAATCCATTTTTGGAAGCACAAGGGGCTGGTATTGGGGGGTTGGGTAGGGGAGAATGCTGTGTTAGGCACGCTAAGGAAAATGCCTCAGTAGATGTGATAATTGGATCCATTATGACCTCCAATTTCACCAAGCAGTTATAGATTTTTAACGGAGACAGCTGTATAGTGTGTGTGTGTGTGTGTGTGTGTGTGATGTCCTTATTGGAAGCTATGCGTAGAACAAATTACGGAAAGGAATCTTGTTTTATATTATTAGAGCTTATACAGTATATATTCCGATCTGTATTGATAACCTGAGGAGATGCCTTTGTGGCTGTGTTAACAGACAGTGGACATTCAAAAATATCGATCATTTAGCCATGGCCAAGTGTGCACTGGAGACACTTCTCTCTTAGCATGCAGCTCTCGCAATGTCTGAACCAATACTCATGGTGCCAATAGTACATTTCCACTGCATTATATTACACATATAACTCATTAAGACGACTATAAGGGATCCAGAGAGAGAGAGAGAGAGAGAGACATATTTTAGTTTCATTTTTAGTTTTACAGTGAATATTTTGCCATCCAGCCATTCTGACAGAAACCTTTTGGTTAGCCCATCCATTGTAAATCAACATATGATTTATTGATTCCACTGTCACTTTCCAATTAGGTTGTGCAAGCTAACCAAGGGAAAGCTTGTTTAACTCAGAAAAGGATGCTTAAAAGCTGTTTACTACTGGGCAGTAGTGTTGTTAGTGTTAAAACACATTGCAACAAATACAAACATTAATACAGTAAATGGTGGTTTTATGTGTGTTCACTTAACCATTTCCAGACCTCTTTCCACATGAAAGCCAGGTTTTACTTGCAGCTCCATCAAATACCTGGTTTGACTACGTTTTATAAAAAAGAAATCTTGATACTTTTACTGCTTGCTTGTTTGTTTGCATTTATTCTAATATTCAGCTGTTTTCTGGCAGAAAGAAGTCCTGCTGATATAAATGACTTCAAACAATTTGCACAGTTGCCTAAGACAGTACTGTAGGTGAGAAGCTGTATTTCAGCCAAATTTACAAAAGACAGGATAAGGAGCTTGCTGAAAAATATTGGTTTTCTTTGCTCTGGATTTCTGATAGATTAATCTCACCATCAATTCATGTACAAAACCCCAGGCATGTTTTCCATTTGGTGAAGAAGTAAATACATAAGCCAGCTCTTCCTGGTTTCATACTGACTTGTAATCTCCATTGACTGATTTGCTAGAAAGTAGGCCATGATAAAAAATACCACGAGTCATCCCATTCTTCAGGCATGTAAGTCAGGCACACACACACACCAGGGGTAGTCAAAGTGCTGCATTTTCATTCTTTTGTTCTTTTTCAAAACAAAACCAGGCATGAGAGCCCAAATCCAAAACTAAATCCAAAACAAGGAGAACAGGAAGTACCACCAAGCGTGAAGGTAAGTTGAATACCAAAACCCCACAAATCATTAAACAATCACAAGTACTTAACTCAAACAAAAGACAGCTGAAACTAGTAATAAAACCCACCACCACTCCATAATAAAAGTTCCTAAACCCCAAACTGAAACATAAAACCCCAAACTTCAACAAGGGTGGCCTCTAGTGGCCACCTACAGTCACCGACCCCAGATCTGACAGTACCCCCCTCCTAGAACGCCCCACCAGGGCGCAAGCAGACCTCCCCAACATCTGAAAGGCAGAGCAGGGGAAGGCAGAGGCAAAGGGAAGCGTCCCGTGAGCACCATCCGACCGCATATTACTAGGCCCTCTCCTAGGAGCCCCTTGCAGTCCTTGGGGCCAGAGCCCTCTCCTGGGAGCCCTTCAGCAGGGAAAAAATTCAGGTTAAGGCCACTGGTGGAGTTGATGCCCCCTTTCGGCCTTCTGAAAACCCACAAACCAATAAACAAACACAGGTATTTAACTCAAACAAAAGACATCTGAAACTATTAACAAAATCCAACACCACTCCATAATAAAAGTTCCTAAACCCCAAACAGAAACACAAAACCCCAAACTTAAACAAAGGTGGCCTCTAGCGGCCATCTACCGTCACTGACCCCATGTGGTGAAAATGTAATAATATGATATGTCTTATTTTTGATAAAAAGTGCTTTCCTATCAATAAGAAAAAAATGTTTATCTTTATCAATGATTAGTTCTATGATATTGCTGCTGTATTGTAGCCTTTCAGTATAACAGATGACAGCCCATCATATCTAAGCAGTATGACTCAACTGGCCCACTGACCTTTAAAAATGTATCACATATATTCTGCCTCAGTGAGCATCGGCTCACCTGGTTTTTAACTGAAGAAGAGCAGATGAAGCAACATGCTGCTTTTTTCAAAGTTCAAGTAATTTCATGCTATGGTGTACAACAGCAAGCAGATGTTTTAGCATGCACAGGCAAGTATATCACTTTTTTGCCTTTGCTTTATTGAGAGGAATACCTCATAATAACAATAAGGACACTTTTTCCATTCATTTTTGTCTGTTTCCATTGACTCACATATTATATTTTGACATAATTTTCAGGTCAGATGGTGACAGCAATGGCACAATATAAAAATATTATTTGTACTTATACTTATTTTGCTACATGTATCTGCCAGTACCAAGTACCCATACATGCCTCTACTTTATCTATCTTAGTACCTAAAGTGTCTCCAGGAAGGACAACAATTGAATAGTCAACAGGGTCATGGTCGACCAACGCTCACTGATGCATTTGTGGATGCTATCCAATCTGATCTAATCCCACAGAAGAGCCACTGTAGCAGAAATTGCTGAAAAGGTTAATGCTGCCTGTGATAGAAAGGTGTCAGAACACATTATGGATCATAGCCTGCTGTGTATGGGGCTGTGAAGCCATATAGCAGATGTCCAGCACAGTTTGATGTTTCCCCTCCTCAAACACATTCACTAAACCTGACAATTAACTGGCAAGGTGAACCAGGTGTTCACCAAAACATGCTGGACCACTGCCCTCCAGGACTGGAGTTGGACACCCTTGCCATAGAGGGTCCATCACCCTACAATGGGCATGTGAGTATCCGAGCTTGGCCATGGACAACAGAAGAAGGTGGCCTGTCTTGATGAAACAGGTTTTGCTTTACAACATGTGAACAACTGGGAGTGTTTATCTCGGGTAGAGACGGCACCAGGATGCACTATGGGAAGAAATCAAGTTATTGGGCAATATTCTTCTGCAAAACCTGCCATTTACATTTATGGCATTTAGCAGACACTTTTATCCAAAGCAGCTTCCATTCCCTATCTACAAGGGACAGTGTCCTTGGAGCAACTTGGGGTTAAGAGTCTTGCCCAGGAACCCTGTTTGTAAGTGGGAAATAATCTTCAGTTGTGGTCCATCTACTGCAGTGGTCCCCAACCTTTATTTCGTCACAGACCGGTTTAATATCAGAAACTATTTTCACGGGCTGACCTTTAAGGAGTGGCAGATAAATATCTATACGTATTTATATAAATAAATGATACGCATAAAAATGGGGATATTTTAAAAATATAATAATGGGGTATCTTTAAAATACAATAATAAACATAAATCCAGTGTGTACTC
>JBBPDC010000002.1:7237974-7247997 GCA_037974485.1 Hemigrammopetersius urotaenia
ACACACACACACACATATATATGACGTGTGTGTGTGTGTGTGTGTGTGTGTGTGTTTGTGTGTGTGTGTGTGCAATAATATGTATACAGTACTATTACAATTTTCCAAGACAGCCCTCTTCTGATTTGAGGCAGGTTGTTTGAAATGTTTGGTTTTTTTCTGCTACTTGCTACATTAATGACTGTGCTAGAACTTCTTTATTGTTGTAGGGGAGATTTTCAAATGTTATATGACATGCAGTATTTGCATAATGCATGCTAGGTATTCTAGTGGGAGAGCACTGATGTATAAAAATAAAAAATTCTGGTAACCCTATGATGCTGAGGAATGTACTGTTGCACTGGAGAATACTACGTACCATGAAAAAATAACATAAACTATAGTTTTGGGCCAGAATCAGCCTTTATATCTCAAATTGAAGGCTGCAGCCGAGGTAGACCTTGCCAGCCCTGGCTCCTCTTCATTAGTTGGTAACACCCAATTAGTGAGGCTTAGTCAGCTGTAAATATTGCTAACAGAGTACTTAACATACACATGATTCTGATATGTTTCCCACAGGTAAAAATTTGTTGCAGAATCATTGTGACTGTCGTACATGTTATGTAAAAACAACAGACATGAGGATAATTGGGCCTTAATTAGATAGTTTTAACCTCTGTAGTGTAAATAGATATTGTGGGTAATCAGCAGATGTATATTTGGGAGTATGGGATATTTTACAGGTTCATTCACCCATCATCTGATGTAACTGAAAGGCAATTTACCAAGCTAGAGCTTGAAAACCCTAAATAACCATACTGTGGTCTATAGAGCTGTGCCAGGTTCATCTAAATAACTAGAACCCATTAAGTAGCCTTGTCATAGTGCAGATATTAGCCACGTCGCCTTAATTAATCTTTACTCTTTTTTGTGTGATAGTGTCACAAACCATCTGTCCTTCCAGATAATTGTTATTTTGCCAATAATGTAAAGTTAATGCTAAATCAATAACCCCCCTTTTACGAGGTGCTTGGGTAGCGAGGGGCAGATGCAGGTTTCCATTTACGCTCGTGACTTTCTTTATAAACACAAACAAGGCTCGAGGGCCAAAACACAAAGCAAACAAAACAACTGGAGACCAAACAGTCATTGCGATGGTGAACTTAGATATAAACACAACCCTGACCTCAACCAATGACGGCAAATAATCACTACTTCCCACAGCTGTTATTCTACAACATGAATTTAGCCACAGTGACAATGAACCAAATTCAAAACAAAAGCTGCCACTGACCGGGGACGTCACAACCCCACTGTTTTGCAGAACATGCTCAGTTCTGTGGCTAACTACCAGACACCTAAACTTGAGCTGTAAATGCTTCTTTGGGCCAGTAAAAACATGCTTTCCAGAGTGCTTCTTGGTACCACAAATGAGTGTGTTGAAGAAGTACCTCCTATTAAACCTCTGTTCAACAAAATATTACCATGTATCAATGCATTTTTAGACAAGAAGACTTTACAGATATAGCATGGCAGATGTATAAATACCTAAGCAAACATCAGATAGCACAAAATGTAACAGCCTTACAGCTTTACTGGAGTCCTTCCTCTATATCAAGTGAGCCTGACCACTTTAACCTATTTTTACATAGAGCCTACAGTCATAAAGTCCCTGTGTAGAACGTAGTTAGGATTGGGGGGAAGGTTTGTTCCTGCTGATCAAACCCACCACGGTCATGTCATCAGCAAACTTGATGATGCTATTTGAGCTGTACATTGCTGCATAGTTGTGGGTCAGCTGCATGAACAGCAGAGGACTGAACACACAGGCCTGGGGCCCCTGTGGTCAGCATGGTGGTACTGGACATGTTATTCCTGACTGACTGAGTGAAGAAATCCAGGATCCAATTAAGGGGGGAAGAGACCAGGCCCAGCAGTCTCAGCTTCCTAATCAGATGTTGAGGAATAATGGTGTTGAACAGCATTCTCACATAAGTCGGTATGCTCAAAGAAGTCTTGAAAAGCAGGGGGCCAGATCTTTATCTGCTTTTGAATGGGCTTGGCACGTCTGACAATCAGTCTGTACGCTGGGACCAGCATGGCGGAGAAGCTGAGGCGGGCACAAGGCTCAGGGCAGTATGCGCCAGCGATGTTTGTGTAAACACATTCCAGCACGGTTACCCCCCTTTTTGGAAAGCCCATTAATTGTTGGAATTTAGGGAGGACTGACTTGAGATTTGCATGATTAAAATCTCAGGTGACAATATACAGTCTGTCTGGTAGTGAGATTAGGAGCTCCCTGATAGCTCCAAAAACTTCATGTTTATGTAAACACACAGTCCACAGCCCTTGTCTTACTACTCAGTCTGGCATTATGGTCATGGTGACACGTTAGCATGTTGCTTTCTGGATTTCCAGAAAACTGTTGCTGAGCCATGTCCGCATAAAACAAAAATATAGCAGTCTCTTATTGCTAGGTTGTTCGCTGGAGTCAGAAATAGTCTGGTTTATTCTCCAGGGAGTGAACATTGACAAGCAGCATAGATGGGACAGCTGGCTAGCCAGTGATCAGAGGTGGACAGTAACAAAGTAGATTTACTTGAGTACTGTACTTAAGTAGAGTTTTTGAGTATCTGTACTTCACTTGAGTAGTAGTTTTTTTGGAAAAAAAATGATTTTCACTTCACTACATTTGAAAGACAAATATCATACTTTTTACTTCGCTACATTTCTATCAAGGGTCTCATTACTTTTAATTCTAAATGTGGATGTTTTTTCCTCCTTTTCTAAAACGTGATTGTTTTTTCCCGGCTGACAGCCTATCAGTAATCAATAGAGTTATGTCACGTCTGACGTAGCCTGCAACCATCAAATTAAGTTCAAAGCCGGTATTGCGTTTCTGCAACGGCGGAGGATGGACAGAGATGGAGATTTGCCATTTTCGCACCCATGGCCATATCTTGACAAAATGTTTATATTTTCCGAAAGGATTAAAGATTCATTTTTTTTTAAGTGTGTGCTGTGTCTGCCTAAAACAAACTATAAAACGGCCCGAAAAACTCGCCCTCCAACCTGCGCAAACATATTGAGGTATGTAAACATTTTATTAGCTAAGTTTGCAATGAAGTTGTCCGAGGTTTTAGATAGTAATCACATATGTGCAAAACGGCCTGTGAAATTACCAAGTCCAAGGCAAGGCTTGTCTACTAATTAATTTATAAAGTTAGCACGTAAAAACAGAGCTATGGCTATTTCTATATTTGTGTTAATAGTAGCCCAGATAGCAAAAGATATTAATTCAGCATTAAAATACGGTCAGAGATGTTATATGGTTGAAGTGTAAACTTTAACTTCAAGGGTAGTGTTTTCAGCATAAAAAATACTCAATTTAAGGAGTTGTGTGCCAATAATTGGGGGACACCATTTTTGGCGAGCACGCAGGGGGGACAATGAATCATGATGTTTTCATTATGTGCAAATATTGTTAGTGTATGTGTAATGTGTAATGATAAAAACACAAAATAAATGACTTGTTTTCTTTGTCAGCTCGGTTTCATTCTGTATCATTTTACCAATTTCTTATTCTAGAGGTTCTACAGGCGAGTCAGAGGCATTAGGTATTGTATGTGTTGTGCCAAAACGCAACAATGCAGTGGAAAAAAAATTTACTTTTAATACTTAAGTATTTTTCAAAAGCAAGTACTTCAGTACTTTAACTTAAGTAAAAATTTGACTGCATGACTTTCACTTGTATTGGAGTAACATTTGACCAGTGGTACCTGTACTTTCACTTAAGTACTGAATGTGAGTACTTTGTCCACCTCTGCTAGTGATAGCTTTTAGCCTTGCATGGACCCTGCTCACCTATGACCCTTCTGCTTCCTCAGGCACCGCTTGCATTGTCAGCTTGCACTGTTTCCTGATACATATATTAGTGAAGGTTTGGTACACACTTGAAAACACACTTGTGCACCAACGTGTTGGATTTAGAGAGGCTGCAACTTAGCACACCACTTGAAGTTTAAGCAACAGCTGTGCCTGTAATGAATTATGAAAATTATAGCAAGGAATTGAGCTTTGTCCCACAAAGTCCCTCAACCTTTAGCTTAAGATTTAGCTTTGATGGTAGATGTGATAGAAAAAAATTTAAACCAAAAATAGTTTAGTGTTGAATTTTAAAATGAAACCATATTAATTTAATTTGATTTATTGCCTGAGTGACACAGAAAGCACCGTTTTGCTACAATAAAGCACTTTTCTTAAAAATCCAAATTATGTGCTTTCTGTTTTCCAGATGATACATTTGAAAAATCCTCTCCACTATACAATAGACTTACAGTCTGTTGTAATTCCTCCATCTGACACCACATACAGAAGGATATGTTCCCTCTTGAAGTCTATGAGATGTCTGATTGCATCAAATATCTGAAAGAGTATACCATAGGTGAACTGACGCCAAGGTCTTCAGGGGTCCCAGCTTCAAAATACAAAAATATATCATCTTAAGTGTTTTTTATTCTCTTAGCCTTAACCCCAAGTGCGGGACAAAGGGATAGAAAATGAATGGATGGATGGATTCTCTTAGGATGTGCAAATTGTAAGAAATGCAGCAGAGTACTGTCACTAATTTTGGAGGTTCATTAAATTATTGTCTTCCTGTGCAGCAGAAAGGATCCCCATAGCGATGTATAGATCCTGAGCTGCATTGGTACTTTCTTTCTGCTCTGAAAATGAATGCTCATATATGGGCAAAATTTAAACAGAGTCCCAAAAAATGAAGATCAAGGAAATGTGTGCTACATTTATTTCTGCAACAACACCTAATTTATGGGCTGAGTACAGACAATTATCTGCGTAAGTATCTCATGTACTGAGCAATAAATACATGCAGCTTACACTCATCTTCTGATGTTCTACTTGTGTTCCTCTGAACAGCAGTGCATGCAACAAGATATCAACGCACGCTCTGGCAGAGCAGCTAATCACAGTGTAGAAGCTGGAGAACTCAACCCCCCAAACCCCATTTTACCATTTGCATGGTAAGAATGGTATCCACTATATCATGCCAACATTAACTTTTGTAAGATAAATGAAAAGATTTTTATGTTTTATGGGTATAACACCAGAGGGGGCATGGGGCAGGGGAGTTGAGGGTTTTAGTCCAAAATGAGAGACATGGGCATATTAAAGCAGAGAAGTACAGAGAAGAGAGAGATTGAGAGAGAGAAAGAGAGAGAGAGAAAGAGAGAGAGAGAGAGAGAGAGAGAGAGAGCAAAAGAGTGAGAAATGGACTTGTATTGTGTGAGGAGAGGAAAAGTGATGAGAGTTAATGATAAGAGAGCCTCATGCTTGGAGGGACCATCCATTACAAGAAGAGAAATGTGCAGTGTAGCATAAGGAATGAGTCTCTCTCCCTCTCTCTCTCTTGATCTCTCTCTCTTTCTCTCTCTTTCTTGCTCTCGTTTTTTTTTCCTTTTTTGATCAGGCTCTCTAGCTTTTATTTTGCTCTAAAGGGAGATTCTTCAGAAAGTAAATCTGGTGCTGAAAGTTTGTGAAGGGCATGGCCACCTCCACCACATTCTAAACTGGAACATCTCAACAATTACAGCTGTCTGTCAGGCGAGTGCACAGACTGCATTGGTTGCAAAAGGCTGCTCAGTAATTTACTTGTTTCGTTAAGACATTATTGACCTTCTACATATACTCCTTTATTTTCTCTGTGCTGGTGTGGTTTTGTAATTTCACAGATGATGACTCTGAAAACATACACAACGTGTTAACCTAAACTAAAATGTCACATTTGCTCAAAAGTGCCCATGCAGCCGTTCATCTAAATGGAAATGGACTGAACTTTTCAAATGCGCTACCTGGACTTTCCTCACTAATTTGAAAGTATTTCACCTCCCCGTGGACTGATGAGGTTGGCAGAATGAAGCCTTCTGGCGGAAGGAAAGACGGAAATACAGCGAGGCGAAATGAAAGTGGATAAGTCGGTCCTGTCAGTTGTTTGCAATGGCATGTGTGCAACTTTACAAAGCAGGGTGCAGTTTTATTCTGACTTTACCAACTCTTACACATAACAACCCATGCAGACTCTATACATTGGTGATGTAGCATCCGTGTGGACAGTGGGTTATAACTGGTTGTCCTATTACTGAAATGGATGGACGTGTATGGTCTAGGGGAAGAAAGCATAAACCCAGGAACACCTCAGTTGTTACTATAATCGCTGGTGTCCTTAAAGATATTGGGTACAAAAATGGGAAGTGGCTAAAGACATTGTAAACATGAGGCGATACCTTTCCCAGTGCACATGTCTGGCTTTGTTTAAAGGAAGAAGCAAGAAGCCCTATCGAGAGCTTATCAGGCCCGAGCCTGAAGGGCTTGTTTAGATAGCACTGTAGCAGCCATGTTTAAACATGAGCCACTGAGGTCTGCTGGTTCCTACAAATGAGTGTGGAAAGAGAGCTTGCTGAGAGGACCTGCATAAAGACCTAGGGGGCTCTCAGCCAATAAATCTCCAAAACAAATCTGGAGACAGCGCGGGTGTTTGAGTGTGCACACCTAGACACTCATGCATAACATTATGCAAAGAAAAGATTAACTTTCTCACTCTAAACTTTCACCCCCCCAATCCCCGCCCCACCAGTCCATCCCTATTGTCTGTGTTTTTGATCAATATCGGCTGGTATGCAATATCTAGAGTAACTATCTGAGTTTTTTTTTCTTTTGTTATTGTTGTTGGACCAGAATCCCAAGCTATGTGTGTTTTTTTCCTCAGTGGACGATCCGAGACACCTGCCCCCATCTACCACTCTGACATCCATGTGCTTTCACTTGATGCATCTGTTAGTTGCAATCCTCACTGTAGTAATAGTGCATCCACATGCATAAAAGCATGCTGCATTCCCAGTAATCTTCTGGCTTGATGTGAGGAGCTGCACTGGTTAGGGAGCAACATATTCCCCCACTCTCTTCCCCATGCACAAAACAGACAGACATGATGCAGCAGTGGACACTGTTTCTAGGTGATGGATATGAGCTGGTGGGAAGAGACCTCCCTCTGGGCAACTAATGGCCCAACAGTTTGTGTGTTTGTGGCTTGATGCATTTATGTGTTCCATCAAATGGTCTCCACACCGCAGTAATGGGACTTCTCCCCAAACTCATTTGCAAACATAGGGTGAGGAAAGAAAAGAAGCGGCGAATGGATGTGCTGGAGACTCACTGAAAAATGGTATTAACTCCCAACCCTTTGAACTTTTGTATTTAATTTTACTTTTTGCCCAACCTTTATTTAGAAGTTCTCTATAGATGTTCTACAGATAATCAAATTGTTAACAAACTGTCTGCTTAAATGGATTTTCAGGACAAACCTGGATTAATGAAAAGTATTGCTTTTTGATCTTCATTGAGCACTTGGGGTAGTATCTCACCCCTTCAATGAACATTTTGCATAACAGCCACATGTTCCTGCCCTAAACTAACATAATTAACAAAAAACATAAAAACTAACATCATAATATCAAAAAGATCTTCCACGTCCTCTTGTATGAATTGGAATTTTAGTTGCTAGCAGCTCTTAATTTAAGTCTAGGTCTTTTAAGTGTGAGTGGCATGTTTTTTTACTTAGACTACAAAGCACTCGTGCACATTGCTCTGGATAAAAGCACCTGCCGAGTGCTGTAAGTGTAAATGTAAATGTGCAACACATTACAATATTTGTGCCTTTTTAATGTTTACAGTATCTGCATATGTCTTCAAAATTGAGCATATATGTTCCTATTTAGACTCAAATATTGTACCGATCATCTGTGGGTTAAAGGTGAAACATAACTACTTTTATATTTGTTTGCTAAATCTTTTTCTAATTTGATGTTCATAACTATCCAGACATCCTGGAATGTTACCAGTATCCCCCTTCACCACTGCTGGACATTTTGTTTCATTTCGTTTGCATGAATACTGAAAGCATATTCACAGGAATAATGAGAAACATGCCCAGTGCAACTGAATACAAATGAAACACAGGGATGTGTTGCCCTGCACAGGGCATGTTCTTTATGTAGCAGCAATTCTGCCTGGTGCAAAACACACTACCAAGCCAAAATACATAACACTGTTTTTGGTTTGTAAATGTCCATTTAGACAGATATTTTCACTTAAAGCTCCTCCAGAGGCTCTCTGTTTACTTTCCAGGGTCGTTCAGACTGACCCATGCTGTAACTAATCAACACGTTTCTGTTGCTGAACATGATTTTCAGGATGTTCTATTTTAGGATTTTCTGTTTTAGCATTTGTTGTTTTAGGATTTGTTGTTTTTGAATGTTTTATGTGTTGTGTTCCTCTTTTTTTGTCCTTTTCTTTCTGAATTCGAAATGTTTCTCATTTGTTAATTTGCTTGGGACCAAGAGGACTTTTAACCTAGAAAACGGTATTGTTTCAACAAATCAACTATCGGTTTAGAATGCATGATCTGCTTATTCCAGTATGATTACATTTCCTTTCTACTATGCTTGGTTTAGGTTTTATCAGGCTTTTAGTCGCAAGTAATTTAATGATAGCAAACCATAATTTAATATTCAGCAAACCATAGCATTTGTGTTTCTGTGTTACAGTCAGGCTGCTGCTTTGACTCCCGCTGTAGAAACATGTCTCGGTAATAAAGCAGAAAAGGCCTCTGGATCTCTCTGTTCATGGACCTCAGCTGCCATCTCCATTAAATGTTCTCCTTGTAATGGCTTTGACACAACCGCTTAAAATGGCCTCTTTGATTTCTCGCCACTCAAAGGGTTCTAGTGGGAGAAAACAAGACGGGCCACCATCTCCCCTACTCTTCTGCAAGACGAATGCTTTGCTTTAGGCACAGCAGTTGCCAGCACCCTATGGCTTATTCCCTGCTTATATAAGTTCCAGCTTTGTGTGAGAGCAAAACCTAGAAAATTCTTTTGTTAGAAGCCATTTTGTTCTGAATTTGAGCATTGTCTAGCCACGGTACATTATTTATATGGATCCTGTGGATCTTTTTCGAACAAGGGATAAAAATGAGATCCCTTTTAATTTTGTTCACAATCTCATCGAAATGGTGAGCCAGCCAATTTTGTTGCTAGTAGTCAGAGCCAGACCAGTCCTCTCATTCTTAAAATTGAAGGCTAATTGAGCTAGTGCAAAATGACTCCTTCCCTCCAAAACAGACACTGACAGAGCAAGGGAATGTATCAGTAATGTGGCCTGTAATAGCCTGTGAGTCTAAGTACCCCTCTAGCGGTGCCCATCCCAAACTCCATTCTACCAACAAGCCTCTGAACAACCCGGAATCTAAGAAGCACACATCCTGGTACAATTGTACTGGGCTATAATTCAGCCTTTTGCCCCCTGATGTCTTCGGTGCACTTAAAATTTTTCATAAATAAATTAATGCAAACACAGTAATAATATGTGAAAGAAAGGTCATTTCACGATTCCTGCATGTTCAATTAGTCATTTATTTGAGTCACACTCATTGCTATCTGTCAAGTTTTCTATTGTAGCAGTGTGCTTGTGTTTTTCTGTGTATATATTTGGGATCCAAATCTCCAGATGTGCTGATAAGATGAGCCTGGGACACACCGGATGGCTTGGCAGACTGGGGGCTGTTGTTTGATTATCGTTTCCAAAGACACATTATAAAAAGCTATTTCTGGGTGCAGCCAAAACATCTCAAATTTTTTATGGTTTCAGAGCTTCAACTAAAACTATTTACCTTTTCAGTCAAAGCAGATTATGATGAAACAACTAAAAATAGGGTGCATTTTAATAGATGGTTTTGCCTAAAGACTAAATCTGACAAAATTTTCACGTTACTGCAAAATTACCCCAGCAATAATTGTTCTCTCTGATTTTGGAAACTTCAGAGCATCAGGATGAGAACAAGCAGTTTCTGGGACAATTTTTGCCCCATACCATAAGACTGCTATATCAGCTCATTCCCCTCGCTGGACTGTGAACACTCTTTCTCTCTCTCTCTCTCCCTCTCTCTCTCTCTCTCTCTCTCTCTCTCTCTCT
>JBBPDC010000002.1:7251697-7263298 GCA_037974485.1 Hemigrammopetersius urotaenia
GGGTGGCTGGGGTCCTTCATGATGCTCGTAGTTTTCCTGAGACAGCGCGTGCTGTAAATGTCCATTATTGCAGGGAGATACTGTTTGAGAGAAACCAAATGCTAGCAGAGAGAAATGAGTGGGCGAGAGTAAGATGAAGATACTGTGTTAATGAGGATGTCAAGGACATAGGGGTTAGGTATCAATAAACCAAACCCTATTGGCCAACTAAACTCTAACAAATGCCTACTGATGTTGGAATTGCTTCTAAAATCTTTAGAAGAGATAGATATTTGCGGCATCCTCATAGGAAGAGAAATATTTCCCTTGATTCTCAAAATCCCATTATAAATTAATGTGGCATAGAAATAACTGTATATGCTGTATATATGTATATGTGTGTGTGCATTTGTGAAAAGTGAAAGTGACCATTTGTCATACGTGAACACACCACTGCACAGCACGAAATTCAACCTCTGCATTTAACCCATTCACCAAGTGAAACAGTGGGCAGCCAGGAACACGGCACCCAGGGAGCAGTGCGTGGGGACGGTACCTTGCTCATGGTACCTCAGCGGTGTCTAGCGGTCTTGGGAATCGAACCCGGACTTTCTGGTCGCAGGGCGAATGCCCTAACCATTAGGCTACCAGCTGCCCCAATTTGTGTGTGTGTGGATGTTTACGGTAAATAGCACTGCGGTGGGGCTGTAATAGAATCATTAAATAATTACCTAATTAACTCGACAACAGTATAATCAAATTGTATTTTATCATTTTAGAATGTTTGCCGTCCATCGATATGACCCTGCAGACAGTATGTTGCTGAATTCCATGAGAGGCTTTTGAAAGTCTCGTATTACTGGAGTTTTTCCAGTGAAGTAATATTCCTCCATGATATTCCCCTTTATCTCCTCCTCACTTTGCTATTGTGGTTGATGAGGGAGGAAACAAGGTGATAGTCACAACCCAGGCTGGCATTTCACATCAGCTGCAGACCTGGGATGGAGGGAAAGTTCAGGCAGAATAATTGCTGTGTCACATTTAGAATGCAGTCACCCCCTACAGAAAGCTGAGAGCGAGACGAAACAAAACTGCAGCCAAATTAATAATAAAACGAAGGTGTTGTGTGCGGAGATCAATGTAATGATTTTCCCAATCGCCAAATGTCACTAAACAAAAGAGACTTATTACAAATAGGACAAAATTATCATTCAGCAAATGCTGTTGGCGCCCAGATCCAGTGCCAGTCTGCAAATAGACTGGTTTCATGAATAAGTATGACTGGGTCCTGTCGGGGCTCCATCACATTTCCCTGTGCACTGTTTAAATCCCGGACAAGCAAAGTGTAATATGAGCAGTTTATTAGAAGTCTAGCAGTCTATTGTTAGAACACACTACCTTTACAGAAAGCTATATGAAAGCCCATATTTTAAGTGAATTTAGTGCCACATGTACAATAACATCAATACATTTTAACTAGTGATTTGGGAATAAGCAGCCTTACCATTATGAGGAGGGGAGTGGTGAACTAAACTAGTCTAAATAATGGAGAAACTACCTGAAACTACACATACTTGATATATTTACATATCCTGCTGTACAAAATGCAGTTTTTCATTCATTCTGTCTCACCTACATAAATTGCATGTAGGCTTTAGCATCTGTTTTTCTGTAGTTTTAGTGCCAAGAAGCAGCCAATAGACATTCTCCATTCTATAACTCAATGTACACAGCAGCAGTTCAGGGTCAGTCCAGACAAATGGTGAGAGAAGGATTTATTTGGCTAACAACTAAATACACCTGTGGCATTGATATAAAGTTTTGTATTTTCTTCCAGGTTACTGAAGTGCTAATGCAGAGAAGACTATTCATATGTTAGATCAGCCATTGCAAATATTGCAGGACTGAAACATTTAACCATTGTTTTGTGGCACAGGTCATCACAAAGTGTAAGCATGATACCTTGTCTTTACTGCTGGCTTTAATTCATTGATGCCTGCTGAGTGTGACAATTATGTTTCATGACACTAAGGCACATGCCAGCTTCTCATCTGGACAATACATTAAAATACAATAAAATATAACAAATGTTAAATGTACTTGCAGTGAAAATTATGTCATCACAGAGCAAGTATATGTTGTTAACAAAGTGTCACGGCTCGGCCGGTGACCGCGAGGGGTCACTGTTTTATTTTGGGTTTCTGGGACTTTTATTTTGACGTTCTTGTCTGTTTGGTTCTGTTGTCACGTGTTTTTGTTATCACCTGTTTGTGTTTGGGTCCCTGATGACTAATAGTATTTATGTTCTGCTTTGTGTGTTTTTCACTGTCAGTCCATCGCCTCATTTCCTTGTGGTTCATGTTCACGTTTCATGTTTATGTTTGTAGCGGCCCCTGAGCCAGGTTTCTTTTCTGTTCACATTTTCCTGTAAATAAAGAGCCTGCTTTAATGGATACCTGCCTGCCTTGTTCCTCCTTGCCCCGAGGTAGCACACGACAGTGGGCTAATTCCCCTTGTCGTGACACAAAGTAATCATTTTAACATTAATAGCATGGTCACACGTTTTAATCAGCTGGTGTAACAAGAATACAACTACGTTTTTTACTCAAAAATAAATTGTTGTCAAATAAATGAATATAGAACACAAGAGCAACCTCTAACATAATGTACCTAAATAATTTTGTACCTTTTAATAAACAAAATTGAGACCCGATAAAGTCACAACAGTATTAAAACAAATAAAATAATTACATTTCATTTCTTTTGTTTGAATAAACTTTCTTTCAGTGACATTTTTGACAATGATTTATTTGTGTACTTACATATTTAAAATGCAAAAGCCCCAAATTAAGGATGATTATATTTTAATGCAGCTCCTCATGAAATATAATTAATTTCTATTTTTTGTCTACAAAGTATAAATGTTTTGGGGACACTCACATCTATTGCAAACATTATTGGAGCACTGCAAGCTTTCAAAAACCTACAGCATAATGTAATCCTAATTTTGTTCTAGTCCATGGAAGTAACCATCTGTTGAATGGCCGACTGTGCCACAGTTCCTAGCACAAAGATACTGTGAAAAGAGGAAAAAATAAGGACCATGTAATGAAAGAAGACATCCCTTTTCTTTGCAGCTATAAGTGTAAATTGTTAACACCGAAATCCTAGATAACTTAGAACAACTATGTTCCTGCCATGAAAAGGTCTTTCAGTGGCCATTAAAGTAGTTCTAACTGTTTTTAAGTCTTTATTTGCTGAATATTTATTTATCCATTTAGTCATGGTAAAGTTTATAATGTGTGTTGTTTGCAGTGAAAACACTACCATGTTTAGATGTAGAAACAGCTTCTTCTTCATTGTTCTCTATTTTATCAATAGTAATACACATCAGAGTACACATGATTTATGTGCATATGCAAATGTAAAATAACATCAAATGGAAGGTTACACAGACAAAAGACTGTCTGAGAGAGATTTAATCTGACAGTCACAGAATAAACACTTCATAAATGACATTTCTGGTTCTTACAGTGAATATCAAAGTAATACTAGTAATAATGTACAAGTAATTGAAGAAAAGATGGTTCAATCCTACAAGACCAGGTGAAAGTCTTTAGCAATATGAGATCAATAAGACACTGGCAGTGCTGTCATACATCTCTTAAAAAAACTTAAAGATACACTGAAGGAATCCAGACACTATTTCTAAATAGTGTTTCAGCTTCTTCAGGTGCATCATTGCTGACACAGATGCTCAACTGCGTATGCATAGAAAATATCATAAATAATATCAAATAGAATAGGATGTTCGAAAGCAGCTGTTAATGAGCCAAAGGCCACTATGCCCAATGCCAGAGTGAGCTGGAGAGGTATAAAGTCCCAGGCACTCGTCTGTAGAGCAGTGACACTGCATTCTCTGGAGAAAAGGAAAACCATCAAATAATTGGGATGAGCTAGAGTGGTGTCTGTGATCCCAAACTCCAGCGTTCAGCATCAGTGCCTGACCTCACCAGTGCTCTTGTCAGTGCTTGTAAACATACTAGCCCACATGTGTGTATGTCTAATCAGCTGCCAGGGATGGTAGAATATAGGCAAAGGGACTATATGCAGTACTTCAGCAACATCTTAAAAGGTGAAACTCAAGATTCAAGCATGAATACGTGCACTGGCATTGTTCTCATTTGAGATTCAAGTAATTAGGCTCATTACTTAGCCATTAATCAATGTAATGGACACAGTTTGAATTAGCATGGCTTCCTTTGGGTCCTTTGCCAGTTAAGTGCTGGAGTCTGTGTGTGTGAACTCTGAACCCACAGACCGCATGCTAGCACTGAACTATTCAGGTAGGTTGAAGTGAATGTGCTGCACAGCCTGCTGATGCTACCTCTCATTCTAAATACTGAATATATGGAGACTTTTAAAATGTGAACCTTCCATTTTTGACAGCTTATTGAAACCTTAAAAGTTAATCTGACCCAGATTCATATTTTATTTACATAATCATTTTAATTCAGCCGAGTTCATGGGGGCAAAATCCATTAAGGTCTCATTTTGCTGCCACAGATAAAGTTATTCAGGTTGAAGTCGTCCAGCTGTAATTATATCATTGGGTCTACCATGAATATTTTCCTGCAGATATAAGACACAAACTCTATTATGTGTGGTTATTTCCAGACACAGGCTGATAAAATCAGCAATACAAGAATATATTTACATATAAATAAAAATAGATCCAATTAAAGGGAACTTTATTGGCTCAGCACTACATCATCATCCACAGTAATGGACAGGTAATAACGCTGCCGGGGTGGTGGTACATATTTAAATGGTAATCAGAATAAATGCAGGCATTATTTACACTGCAGCATTTCAGTGTATTTAACACAAACATGAAAAGTGTATCCATTAGAAGGAATTGATTACTGATTGATATTTCATACCAATTACCTTTAATCTGTGAGGCAACACTCATGGCATTACCCATTTGAGACAGTTTAAAAAATAGCATTGGTCAGCAGTGGCTACTTGTGCATCTTGTGTGAGTTAAATAGGACACCAAATTATTGGTTGTTATTATCAGCTGTAATTCCAATATCGGACTAATAATACATTTTATTAACAAATAATGTATCATCTGCCAGTATATCACCTTTATATTTCTGCGGGCGCTTACAGCTGGTCATATCTCCTGAAATTCCCTGCTGATTGCTTTAAAATTTGAAATGATGAAAAACAGCCAGTAAACTCAGCTTCAGTGTCTGCAGAGAGAAAGTGGAAGAGGGTCAGAAGTCTGTACGGTGCTTCCAGCTGTGCTTCTACACAGTTACTTGCCGTCAAAACCCACATCCGGGGCCATACTATGGAAATGAGAGATCTGGCTGCTCCAATATGGCTACACGAGGCCTAGTGATTTTAAATACTTTGAAATAAATCCTCCTCTGTTCCGCCTTTCCGCCTAATTTCTTATTTGGGTTGTTTTAAGACTCAATGGTGGTTTTTGAATCCTCTCTGATGTACTGCATGAAAGCTTTTCCAGCCTGAGCAATCAGAGGAGACTCTGCTGCCATCCACAGGATGGCAGAATAAAGGTAGTCTCAGAGAAGACTGAGTAATAAAAGATAAAAGCCCATCTCCAGAATAGCAGAGGGAACAGTTAGGCACTTCAGTGGAGTTTAAGGTGAATCTTGGCTCGCCGATAATTTGCACCCAAAAGACAGAACTAATGGAAACTAAGAAAAAAATAGTAACTGGAGCTGATAATTGAGTCCTTGCTTCTTCTGCTGAGGCCCTAGAGCTTGTACAGAACAAATTGTTTCAGGCCTCTGGTAAAAAGTTCATCAGTGTGGTAAAGGGTGTATATTATCTGCAGGAGAAGGAAATACTTTCCTGACTTGGATGAAAGTTGATGAAAAATTGTCCAAGGAACATTTTATCGGTTCAGTGTTCAGTGTGTTCTCATTATGTAATGGTTAGATGGCTCTGTCAAACTATGTTAAAAGTGTTTTAAATGGCAATAAAGGGGGGTACAAAGTGACAATATGGCTGTGACAACATGACAGTGACAATATGGCTGTAGAAAGATTTCACTTAAATATAGAAATCTTACCTCACACACAAAGCATTAATGTAGATCACATGCCACACTCCAGTCCCCACAGGTCACAGCACTGCAGACTTTAGTCTCATTAAACACACCTAGTTCAACTTGTCAGCTTAGCAAGACCATCATGGACTGCATTCAGAGTGTAAGACAAGAGAAAAGACTAATCTTTGCAGTTCTATGGTCTGGAAGGAACCCTGTTTGACATGTCTGGTGTAGGATGCTCATCAATATGATTTGCCAAACAAACATCAGTTTGTTGCTGGGTTTTTTCTCCTGAATAGGAGCTCTGGAGCACATTTAAAGGTCCAGGTTCTGAGAATAATGGAGTGTTGCATTAGACAGGACAGAGATTCAAACATTGAGTAGTTCCCTGTTACTTCTGTTCTTTCCTTAGACTGCAGCAGCCCCAGACCAACTTCTATTGTCGGTGTCTTTCTTTGAAGGGTGCATATGTTGTTTGTGCACCTGTGTCAACAATGGATGCATCTTTAAGTAGTTGAATTCTTTAATTAGGAATGTCTGTATTATTTTTGTCATATTTGTGTTTGGTAGGAGTGCGAAAAAGTACAATCCCTTCTCAAAGCTATATCAAGGGCAGCCCTGCAATGTCCTTAAGAAGGACTCCCAGGGGGACAGCCCTCTGCCATGGGGAAGTGAGGCTAGGTGGAGAATGATTGATTATGGCCTCTTATTGTCTACAGCTGTTCACAGCCAGGGCTTGCTTGTAGGCGTTTGATTTTCGAAGCTCATAATCTCCTCTTCTTTTATCCTATGAGCCAGGCTAGCCCTCACATGGTGGGTTTGAATTATGTGTGAACTACTCGACTAAAGTAGCTCACACATTATCCGGCATTTGTTTTTTTTTCCCATCTTTTTTTTTTTCTGTGAAATGTTTACTCTTCAAAACTACACAAGTGCTTTTTCTCATTATCAGAGTAAAGGCTGAAAAAACTCAAACATGAGCTGGATGAAGAAGGTCTATTGTTACTGGAGTGAGTTTGAATCTGGTCAAGTTTGTCTGTATTGTCCTCATATGGAGTGTTCACTGGGCACTTTATTAATAAATGTTCTTCTGTGGATGAGAAACCAGGTGTTGTGTATTTCATTTAATAGGGTTGGCATGCATTAGCTGAAGCATGCAACACACATGCAGATCCACTAGCTAGGCCAGAAGTTCAAATTCAAGTTGGCTTTATTGTCATCCATCCACATACACAGTATATGACGAAATTGCGTTTCTTGCAGTCACAGGTGCACAAACGGCACAAACGACATTCGACATGAGGACAAAATTAAAATAAAGCAGTGTAACAAACATTTAGAAGGACAAGCAAGAGATAGCTTATATTGATGAAGGTGTATACTGACGTAGCACAGAGCAGTGCAAGGACACCAAGGATATTTAGTAAGTATACTGTAGGTGTGTTCAGTGTATATGTGCAAAAAGGTTCAGTGCACACAATGTTAATGTCCATAGCAAAGTACAAAATACAAATAAGCTGTAGAGCCTGGCTTTGTTTGTCCTGATGCTGTGGAACCTTCTACCTGGTGGGAGGAGATCCTTGCAGTGGCAGAGACTCTGTGCAGACAGTGTGTCTTGAAGATGTCCTGGGTTAAGGGTAGGGAGATCCTGATGGTCATCTCAGCTGTCCTCACTATCTACTGTAGGGACTTCCACTCTGGTGCTTGCAGTTCCCAAACCACACAGTGGTGCAGTTGGTCAATACACTGTCAACAGTTCCTTTGTATAAGGTAGTGAGGACAGGTGGTGACAGACTGGTGCATTTGAGTCTCCTCAGGAAGTGAAGGCATTGTCTTTCCATACAGCAGAGTTCGTGTTGATGGTTCCAGTTGAGGTCCTCAGAGGTGTATACACCAGTGAACTTTTTCGGACTCTTTCCACAGCAGATCCTTTGATGAGCAGCGTGGAGTGGTCAACAGACATCCTCCTGACATCAGTCAGTATCTCTTGTCTTTGTAACATTCAGAGACAGATTGTTCTCACAATACCATCTCACTAGCTGTTCAGCCTCCTGTCTGTAGGCCTTTTCATCGTGGCTGACGAGAACCAAAACAGTGGAGTCATCGGCGAACTTCACAATGACTCAGTCTTGGCTGTGCAGTCGAGGGTGATCTGACTAGCATGTCTCAGTGCTGCTGCTACCTGGGCAGTGTTGAGCACCATAGTGGCACAGAGCACCACAGTGTAATGACTTTCCTGAAATTAGTTTAACACATTACAGTATATATTTACTAGCCTTAAAATCTCCTGGGTACTATTGTGTAGGTCCCCCTTGTGTCCCCAAAACAGCTCTGATTTATTGTGCCATGTTCTCCATAAGACCCATGAAAGTGTGCTGCAGATTTTTCTACAAAGAAAAGTAACTTTGTTATGCTGTAAGGTTGGGCCTCCAGGGATTGGACTTTTGGAGGTCAAATCAACAACTTTATCCTGCTGTACACATTATCCAGCTGAAAGAAGCCACCGACATTAGGGAATACTGTTGCCATGAAGGAGTGCACTTGGTCGACAACAAAGTTTAGGTTGGTGGTAACATCCACATAAATACCAGGCCCCAAAGTTTTCCAGCAGAACATTGCCTGGAGCACTTCACCAGCTAGCCTTCTTCCCATAGATCATGCCGGTGCTATCTCTTCCTCAGGTAAGTCTCTCTCACACACACACAAACACACAAGGCTATCCACATGAGATAAGAGTAAAGTATTTATCTGACCAGGCCACCTTCTTCCATTGCTTCAGTGTCCAGCACTGATGTTCACTTGTCAATCGTAAACATTTTTAGCAGAGGACAGGGGTAAGCATAGGCACTCTGACTGGTCTGCCGTGACACTGCCTTATAGGAAGCAAGCTTTGATGCCGTGTTTGTAAGTCTTTTCTTGGCGACTCCTTTCTTGGACTTGTTTTTGCTGCTCATGTGCATCAGTGAGCCATAAGCTCCCATGATCCTGTGTTTGGTTCACTTGTCGTTCCTAGCTACTGCATAATGGGAACACTCCACAAGACTTCTTGTTTTGGACATTTTCTCACCCAGGAATTTTTTGCAGCCACAATCTCTTGTAAGAGTTAGATTTAATGCTTGCTAATCTTGCTTCCAACACTTCAAGAAGTGACTATTCACTTGCTGACTTACCACTCCGTGTCTGGCGCCAATGGAAAAAGACATTCCGTGTTATTTACTGCACCTATTCCTGATTTTAATATTATGATTTATTGATTTTACCACATTACAGTTACTGGTGTAATTACGTTACTTGCTCTACTTATATTTATCTAATAGAACAAAAAGAAATTTCCTCTATATAAATAATCTGCACTGGTCCATGTATGTAATAACACACTGGCTCCCTTTACTGCAGGTATGGTGCCCCCTTTGCCTCCATGATGGTCTGTGGAGTCTGTATGCCTGTTAACTGAGAGTTTTAGTTATGACTGTGTTTCACTGCCTTTTCTTCTAATATAAATGTTCATGAGAGCATTTTTGGTGTACTGTACTGTATATAGTGTGAATTATATGATAATTCAATGGTATATTGAATACAACATTTGTTTGTTTGTTTTCATTTGACATGTAAAGTTTGTGGATTTATTCTAATGTTCTTACAGTAAGTTAGCATGACTAAAGGTTCGCCTAAAAAGTCCAGTTAAGCATGGGAATGTGTGAATTGAGATTATTATGGATTAATTCTATTTGAAGTACTTTCATGAAATTGATTTTCTGCTAAAATGTTCTGAAAATTAACAAATGTAAGCTAAGGATCTTGTTACACTACTAGTTTGCTTATGTTATTGACTCATTCCCAGAGTTAAAACAGCATGGAAAACAAGGGGTGGTTTTAGAGGGAATTTACTCTTGTTAGAGGTAGATTTCACCACCACAAAAAGTTTAACATGTATGTTTTGCAATTTGGACCCGCAAGGCTAATAGAGAGGAAGATGTCACTCCTCGTACTCTTCAGATCCCTTTTGCATATTTCTGTAATGATATTCAGAAGAATGTGAGCTGCAAAACGTAATTGCATTTTAATGACACTCAGAATGCTTTAAAGACATGAGGTTAAAGGTTATGGTAGCCCACATTAAGTGACAGTATCAAGTGAGACATTTCCATAAATTAGCATGATGGCCTGTGATTAGCATTTATGTAATATGACTGCATCAAGTATTATTCATTAGTGCCTTTCAGAGAGTGTTTAGTCATTCTAGATACCCAGTGCCTGTTCTGCCTTCTGTTTCCAGTGATGATCATGACGGGTATAAATAGGGACAGCCAAGAATTTTATAAGACCGCGATGAACCTTATTATAGCTTGCTCTGACTTCTCATGCAGTATAACCATTTTGGAGAGTATTTAAATATACTGTATGTATATATATATATATACATATATATATATATATATATATATAATTTTGGAGAGGTTTTATATATGTATCATCACACGAGTCATCACAGCAAAAATATCTCTGACATCATGTAAGGATTTATTTAGTGAAAGATGATCTTTTAATCCATATTTACGACAGCCTTCTAAATTTATCCTTGTAGTTTAAATAGCATTCAAATAGAACTAATTAGTGTGCCTGCTGACGCAACACGCTACTGTTCTTAAGCTTCTTCTCTTACAATTTTTACAGTACTGGCACAGTTCCAACTCTGACGTGTGTTATACACCAGACCTCCAAGTGTGTGTATATGCAACTTTTCCACCAGAGAATCGCGTCTGACTACGGGTAAAGTCACTTATTTTTTCCACTGACTAGTATGCACATTGTGACGTCACCTCACTCACACCTAGAGGCCGCAGGATGAGCTGTCAGCAATGTGCTGCAGCACCAAACAGAGCAAAGTACAGCTATAAACCTGGGTTTGTGAATATAAGATAAGTAACCTAAGGATGAGATATTATCTGCCCATGAATACTATTCAAGACACCAAAGCACAGGTCATTTATGCAATGAAAGAAACATGTCTGTGGTTGTTGTTTATAAAAAATAATCAACAGAAAACATGTCTTCTGTGGGTAATGAATGTGTTCATAATTAGCCATAAAGACATTAACGTGTGTTTAAGAGTTTAAGTGAGCCATTGTGACATTTTTGAAAAATAAGACATTTTTGCTGGATGCCAACTTTTATTCTAAGCTGATACTCTTTGTCACAACATGCTTTTTTTCTACCGATATTTGGTCGTACACAGGGAAAATTTGCTTATATTTAGCCTTCAGGACCCTCCAGTGCATGTAATCCAATGAATGAAAAACATTTGTGTCTCTCATTTTAAATTTTAATAAGATGAACCCCATCTTACCACTATGGGGAGCAGAGCTTTCAGCTGCTCTGCCCCCTGGCTATGGAACTCACAACCACCTGACCTCAGAAACATCAATTCACTATTGGACTTTAAATCCACACTCAAAAAAAATCTGTTCAAGCGTGCTTTCTCGCTCTGATTCTTATTTATTCTTTTCTTGTCTGTAATTATTATTATTATTATT
>JBBPDC010000002.1:7263398-7281424 GCA_037974485.1 Hemigrammopetersius urotaenia
CAATGCAGAGGGGCGTTTAATTTTCAAATTAATTGCGCGATCAATTTATTTTAAAGCGTTATAGAAAATAAATTAACACATAGTTAACGCGTTATTTTTAACAGCACTAATATATATATATATATATATATGCACACACACCGTGGAGACACTGTATATATAGGTTCACAGTGGAGTGTCCACAGTTGTTTTGTAGCAGCAGGCTTTGATAAAAAAGTAATATTGTAACAAGACAAATTGCACATGTAATATTATATTTGCTTTGTTATGGTAGCAAGTGGAAAGTACAAAGGAAAGAGCAGTGAAAATGAAAACACAATCAAATAGAATAAAAACTATCCTGGTCCTCCTGATGGTCCTGAAGGTGAAGGAAAGTGATCCGCTCAAAGTTTAGATGTTTCTTGAAGTTTAATGTATTGTATTAAATGTTCCTCTGTCTGCAGGCCTGAGATTCTGAAGCACGAGATGAAGGTGTTCTTTGTGAAGTATAACGACCCGATCTACGTCAAACTGGAGAAGCTGGACATCATGATCCGACTCGCCTCTCAGGCCAACATCGCTCAGGTGAGCAGCAACACACTTCAGAACCAGCTTTTACCACCCGGGCTGGGTCACGCAGGACCTGAAAGGAGGTTTCATTCGGATTCATCCTTACTTTACTCTGTTTTTCTGTCTAAAGTGGTTTCGGATGGTGCTTTTCCACTCCACCATAGTGCCAACAAACGTTTTTCCATTATAAGTACAGTAAACTCCCACTTTAATTACGGTTTAGCAGTCGCAGTTTAGTCCACCGCAGACTTTTTCTGAGAACTGAACTAATAATTGTTGGCTGAAACCGCTGCGTTAACATGGAAACGGCTTTATTTTTACTTTTGTGACGACCGGGCCTCGTCCACCACGCCCCCTCGTCCTCGTACTGGGTTGCTGGGATCGTCTCGAGTGTTTCTCGTTTTGTTCTTCTTAAAGCCTGTATTTATATTACTGTAAATTAAATGAGTTTATTACTGTATTTATTTATTCCTGTGCGGTTCTGGTGTAAGTAAAGTGCTGTCTGCTCTGTAGGTGCTGGCGGAGCTGAAGGAGTACGCCACCGAGGTCGACGTGGACTTTGTCCGCAAGGCTGTCCGCGCCATTGGCCGTTGCGCCATTAAAGTTGAGGTAAATGGTTTTTTTTTCCCCAGTCACATAAAAGTTTCCTCCAGATGTTGCTCCAGATGTGGTCTGAGAGCCCAAATTCAGCTCAAACTCGACTATTCACTCAGATCTTTTACTGTAAACACATCCTCTCTGGACCCTCAAACCACACTGATCTCTTCATTAAGGTTTTATAGACTAGTGGACGTGGTTTAGTGTGGAGCCACCTTGTTACATAACAGGGTCTGTTTTCACAAACTGCCTCAGGAGCAGGAGTGCTGATCTAGAATCGGTGCCAGTGAAGTCATAAATAGGGGTAGCGCTGACATTGAGCTAATTTTCACAGCTCACAGTCAGTCATACTGGGTCCTAAACCACGTCCACTAGTCTGATCACCTTAATGAAGGAGTTCAGTTCATTTTTACAGCTCACTTAATGAAGACCTGGATGAGATCTGAACTGGTTGAGAGGAGTGGAAGATTAAAAATGGTTCTATAAAAATCACATATGACTGTATTTGGTTCATAAAAGCACACAAACAGTCTCTTGTTTATTTTACTCATGCCTGTTTAATCACGTTGGAGAAGCTTATTGTGGAAATTGATGAACTTGACTTTACCCTTAAGTGGCTAAACGGCTCTCAATTAGGAGCCGGTTGATTGTTTTGTGTAACTCAGCATTGATTAATTCCCCGCTGGTCTCGGGTCCAGGCGTAACGCAGTGATGGATTTGCTACGTTTCCGCGGTGCAGCGCCAGCAGACTGAGGCTGATTGATCGTTTGCTTGTTCTACAGCAGAAATGACAGATTTTCTTCAGTGGGAAACATGTTTAGTCAATTCAGTTTCTGGTTTATTGAAATATCGACTAGAGCTGCAGACATAATGAAGACGGAGGAAATATATATTCATCTGTCTCTCCCTCTCTCTCTTTGTCTCTCTCTCTCTCTCTCTCTGCTCTATGTCTCTCTCTCTCTCTCTCTCTCTCTCTGCTCTATGTCTCTCTCTCTCTCTCTCTCTCTGCTCTATGTCTTTCTCTCTTTCTCCCTCTCTCTTTTTCTCTCTCTGTCTCTCTATGTCTCTCTCTCTCTCTCCGTCTCAGCAATCTGCAGAGCGGTGTGTCAGTACTCTGCTGGATCTGATTCAGACTAAGGTGAACTATGTGGTTCAGGAGGCCATTGTGGTCATCAAGGACATCTTCCGCAAATACCCTAACAAGTAGGTACTCTCACACACATGCACACACAGTCACACTCTCTCTCACTTGCTTACCCTCTAGTTCAGTGGTTCTCAAGTGCGTGGGGGGCGGGGCGTGAGTAGGCTACAGGATGGGAGGAAAAAAAAATGGAAAAAAAAATTGTCAATTTGTGATCTTTGTTTGGATTCATCGGATCTATTTTCGCTGCTAACATAGACCAATACAGTCATTATTTCATCAAAAATGTAAGTGACTTGTTTGTTGAACTGTCGTATGAAATCAGTGTCACATTTTCAATCGTGAGGTGATGGTAAATTAAGTGGTGGTCAATTGTCAGCTCTCTTGTATGTTATAAATATAAAAACACCACATTTTGAAATTTAACTGCAGTATGTCAATTTAGTTTTTTTGTGTGTTCTGCGCTCATAGACTTTAGAAAACGGTGCTCATTTGTTTGATTTCTTCTCGAGAAGCTGCGCAACCCTCAAAAGTTTAAGGTCCTTGCACCCTGACTGAGTCCGAAACTGGCTCTCATTTGTCAAAAACACCCCTCAAAATATTTGCTACGGATACGAAAAATGCAGAAAATCGAACCATCCGAATTAATTTTTATGACGGACGGAAGTTGCAGAGGCTGCAAACGTATTTAGTTATATATATATATATATTTATAACGAATAAACTAGTCAGAATATAGGCTACAGTTAAAGCTTTCCTTTAGTTTTTGTGAAATACACGCACGCACGCAGCCACGCACACACAAACATGTTTAAATACATTTATGTTGTTAATAAATAAATAAATTGTTGTAACAGCAATATCTCCAAGTTTTGTTTCTCACTGTAAAAATGTAATGATTTGCCAATGCAAAGAGAGTACCGCCACCTTTTCCCCCCACTTCAAGCACTGATTATAACACAAACAAAACATCCTCCTGGCGACTTTTTTTTTTTGTCAAAAGCGACAAATTCAGTGACTTTTACTGGTGTTTTTGGAGACTTTTGTAGTGTTTGGAGACTTGAAAGCACGAATCACTCTGCAGTTAGGCCTACTGTGCTGAACGAGCAGCGGGTGCTGCCGTGAGCCCCTCTCCCGTCCAAAAGCACTCACAGGCGGTCAGTCTCTCAGTAGCCTAGCGCAGCAGTCAGAGCAGAGAGGAGACACACACGCCTCCGCGTCAAGGCTGCAAATGAATCGCACATGCGCATGGCCGCCACGGTTCCCTTAAATGTAAATGTAAATGTTCACTCACGCTCACACAAAAATAAATCACTGCATTTAAACTGACTCACGACATAGCTCTCCATTCACTCTAGTCTAGTCTCTTGCCAAGTTTGCTTGTGCCAGCTCTCGCTAGTCTGTTATCAATCTCGATTTACATAGGCCTTTACTACTAAACCCCAACAGTCTTTTTAAAGACTAAACCCACAAACATTTTTGTTAAAGTTTAGATCAAATCTCAGCCCTAGCCAGTAATATTTTTTAACTGCTAGGCAGTAGCTACACTTCGCTAAAACTACCCACGCGACTAAGACACACATACACAAACACACACACACACACACATACACACACACACACACAACAATCGTTAAGTATTAAAATAAAATCTGAATTGTCTGCAAAATAATTATTTTGTTGGTTTAATTAAAGATCATGCCCTAAGTCCCTACTGATTAGCCCCGATACGTCTCTCAACATAGCCACACACACAGTTACATATTGCCTAAACTTTATTGAAAACACACAACAAAAATTGAGAAATTTCTTGTGAGGACCAAAAAGCCAACCGACGCACCTCCAGCTGCAAAGCTGCGAAGGTACGATGAAGCATACCTGCAGTTTGGGTTTACAGTCTTGGCTGATCTGAGACCTCAGTGTGTCGTGTGTGCAGAGGTGCTGGCAAACGACAGTATGAAGCCCTGCAAATTAAAAAGGCACCTCGATACAAAGCATCCTGGCATTAAAAATAAACTGGCTGAATATTTTAAAAGAAAGCTTGATGGCCTCCATCAGCAACAGGCAACCATTTCAGTGCACAGCACTGTGTCTAAACAGTGTTGGGAGGCATCGTATGTAGTGGCCAAAAGAATCGGTAAACTGGGTAAACCGCATACAAGACACGTACAGAATAATGATAGGCGATAGTGCAGCAGCCAAACTCGGTGCAGTACCGCTGTTCAATGACACAGTCGCTAGGAGAATTGTAGACATGTCCAATGATATCAGAGAGCAACTGATAGAGTTCGTAAAAAAGAGTCCTTACTACGTGCTGCAGCTGGACGAATCCACTGATATTGCTGGGCAGGCACAGCTCCTCACCTATGTCAGGTATCTGCGTGACAAGGCGATTGAGGAGGATTTTTATCCGTGAAAATGGTTTGGCTTGGGACCGATGCGTTGGTCTATGCACGGATGGTGCACAGGCAATGACGGGGCGTGAGAGTGGCCTAGCTGCTCGCTTTCAGCAAGTAGCTCCACTTGTGAAATGGACACATTGCATGGTTCATCGCAAAGCACTAGCTGCTAAAAAAATGCCGGTTCTTTTTGACTCCGTGCTGAACCAATCCGTGAAAATTATAAATCTCATCAAATCACGGCCGCTAAACACTCGCTTGTTTGGGGTCCTCTTGCCAGGAGATGGGGTCAGGGCATGAACAGCTGCTTCTGCACACTGAAGTTCGCAGGCTCTCTAGGGGGCAGGTGTTACAGCAGTTGTATGAGCTGTGAGAGGAGGTGAAGTGGTTTTTGACAGAAATCAAATCAGATCTGGCGAAGCATCTGGATGACACTATGTGGCTTGCATCTCTGTCCTATTTGGTCGATATATTTGACCGCTTGAACGGCCTCAACCTGTCTTTGCAAGGCCGCAAAACTCATATTTTGCTCCTTGCAGACAAAGTGCATGCCTTCAGACAGAAACTAGACCTCAGTCAAGGGAACTGCAACATGTTCCCCAGCCTTGCAGACTTTATCACTGATGCAGGCACGTCACACGATTTCGCCTCCCTATTTCAATCAGCATCTGAGCACCTGTCAGCAATGAGAAAACTATTTGCGACGTACTTTTGCGTGGGTTCGAGATCCGTTTGTGTGCACAGCAAACGAGCTATCAATTGATACGCAGGAACAGCTTATTGAGCTGAAGAGTGACAGTAGACTGAAGGAACTCTTTAGCTCCTGCCCTCTTTCGTCATTCTGGGCAGCATTGATGCAAGAATATCCTGAACTCTGTGACGTCGCCTTTAAGATTCTCCTTCCTTTCGCGTTCGACATATTTGTGTGAGGCAGGATTCTCAAAAATGCACTCAAAACTAAATACCGCAATCGTGCACAAATCGAGGACGATTTGAGGCTATGTTTATCAAACATTGAGCCAAGAATTGAGGATCTTTGCAAGGCAAAGCAGGCTCAGGTCTCACATTAACATCACCTACCCGCAAGCTTCTGTAAAAAATGCAGATGATGCCTACTATTAGGCCTAGTAATAATAACAATAATAAAGCATAAATTAATATCAGAGGTCTGGTGCCAATTCCCAATTATAGCAGTAGCCTAGTAATGATAATAGGCCTATACTGATAATAATAATAATAACAACAACAACAATAATGAAGCACGTAACCTCATATAATTATATAGCAATAGCCTAGTAATGATGATAGGCCTACTACTACTCATAATAATAATAATGTCTGCAAGCTCACATTAGAAGTCTGGTGCTACTGCCAATTATAACAATAGCCTAGTAATGATAATAGGCCTACCTACCGCTACTGATGATAATAATAATAATAATAATAATAATAATAATAATAATAATAATAATAATAATAATAATAATAATAATAATAATGTGGGCCTAAAAATAATAGCCTAGGGCTATCCATCCATCCATCCATCCATCCATGGTGGTGTTTGGGATGGGGGGGGGCACTGGGGCCCCAACTGCAATGAACCAGCTTTGGGGGGTGGCAGCTTGAAAAGGTTGAGAACCGCTGTTTTAGATTATCAGCTGAATTACCAAAAACATAAAACCTTTTCACAGTAGGTGACTGGAAAAAACTCATTCACTGATGAAACCAAGTTTGTAAGATGATGGAAAATATTTGCAAGGGTGGGGGTGTTTTGCTCTGGAGTTTGTCAGAATAAACCCTGACAAAGGAGAAGTCCCACTGCATTCTTCAGAGACATGCTATATCCTCTGGTTTAGATCTTTGTGTAGAAGGATTTATACTGTGGCAGCATCACACAAAACACACCACAAAGATTTGCAACAGCTATTTGTAAACCAAAGAGAATCAAGGAGTGCTGACTCTTCTCCACAATCACTGGACTTAAACCTCACCAGGCATTTACAATTTCATTTGAAGACAGAGAAAGTAAGCATAGTGTGAAATAATGCTGGGATACTGTGGCCTGTCAGATTTACATACTGTTGTTATAGCAAAAGGGGGATGTTCCAATTACTAATAAACTCAGAACGCATTCCTAAGCAATAGACATTATTGCACAAAACAGGGCAGTGCTAATCAACGTATATCGTACTTTATTAGGTTTGCTTGTAGATTGGTGCATTGACTTCTGAGTTTAATTTGTTCCGTGACGGAGCTCATAACCAAAATTACTCGTATGTCATATCAGTTTTCACTATTGAAATGAGTTGAAATGCCATTAATCCATTCCGGACCCCCAGAAAACACAGCATTTTTTGATATATATTTTTAAATAAGAAAAATTTGCTCATAAATAACGAATATTGTATAAAAACACAATACAATAGAATGCTTCAGTTGCTATAATACCAGCAAATGTTTTGAGGTAATTCTCAGTTGCCTCCATATTCACGCTCGCTGCCTCACCGTGCCTGACAACGGGGTGAATGCCTCTTTTTTAAAATTCTCGAACCAACCCCGACTGGCCCTTGGCTGGCGTTATAGATTTTATCGACTCCTTCTGCTTCAGTAAGGTGCAGATTGTATAAGTGCTATGCTCGTACTACTTCACCAAGTCAACTATATTCTGCATTCAATAGCACCTATGTTAACTATTATAACTATTAAAACAATCTCTTGCTGTTTCTTACAATCTCACATTCAATGCGAGTTTGATTGTTTATTCAGATATGTGTTTTCTCAGATCAATCAAAATCTTTTTATAGAATATTAGATGTCTGAGTGTGGAGCAATCTAATCTTGGAATCCAAAAGTAAGTAAGGTAAGTACTTTCATATTATCCTTAATTTTTCATTCCACACTCACAGGCAGTCATTACTTCCCTCTCCATGACCCAATCAGAGCTCTTAGGTGGACATTGCTACAGGGCAAACAATAAATCCTTAAAGCAATTAAACACAGCTTTAAGGCTACTCAACAAGAAGAGCAGATCAACAAAACAAATAAGAGAGCAAGCAAACACAGCAGCCCTCACTTGAACATCCCATACAGGAAGCACAATGCTGTCCAAAAATCCAATTAAAAACAAAAACAAAACCAACTGAAATGTTCCCATTGATAGTTTTCTAACTGCACTTCCCTGACCAAACATCTGAAGCCTTCACTGGTTGCTGCAGACATCTTGAATATGACCATTCCACCCACAAACCTGGAACGCCATAAATACTGCATGGGAGGATAGAAAGCATGCTCTCAGGCCAGGCATGCGAACTATAGCACACTACAAATGCTCAAATTGTAGAAAAGAATGACACTTGCCTGGCTGAGAGTGCCTCCCGGCTCACCTCCTCAGTGAGCACAGCTCTCCAAGCTGGCACAGCAACACAAAGAGGGTAGCACACCAGCACCCAGTAGCTCACACCCAAACCAGCCCAAATGCATTCACACTAATGCAAGTCTCGCTTCCCTTCAACGGGATTGAAGGCGCTGTAGTTGGGACTTGCCCCCTTTCAAAAGCTCTGCCTGCAGGTATCGTCAGCTTCCTCTGGCAGTCCCTATGACCAACGTCTGCAGACTCCCTGCTAGGATTGCTTGATCCGGTCACACCGGATCCAACCTGCAATTCCACAAGGAAGTGGGATACACCTTGGCTGACCCACTGGGCCCTTTACTGCCATCCAAACTCCTATTCCATATGCTCTGAGTGTGCCCTAATATCAATAGATAACACAATGATATCATTCAGAGTACCAAAAAGAAATGTATTAAGCCCTGGAAGGTGACATGCACTTTGCACAGCAGTACCTTAATCACATCCTCTCAAACTGATTTAGGCCCATGGGCATGGCAAAGGCAGTCTTTTCCTTGTTAACAGGGTGGACCCACACCTTCCCATACCCGCAAGCAAGTATTCACATTCGAAAAGGGAAAATATGCTCTCAATATGCCCTCTCTTTTTCTTCAGTATCACTGGTGTCAAATGTAATCTGCATAATCTTTGACATTGCAAACCTTGAAAGACTAAAAATAAGAACAATTGTAATATAACACATGCTACATTCCTTGCGTTGATGACCTACCTCACTAAATGACGGGGTGTTCAGTTATGAATTATTTTCAAAGATTCAAATTATTTTGCTGATTTGTAATGAAAACACGATTAAATTAAATAAACATGCAAAATAGAACCATTTTCACTTGTGGTCTCAGATGTTTGACCTTTACAGAAAACTGCTGCGTTATTAAAACTACATTATTATTAAAACTACATTCATATGGTACAGACTGCCAATGTGGAATACCCTTTTATAGTGTAACCTGTGATCTAACTCAGTTTTGAGTTATTAGGCTATAAAACCATAAGAGGATTGCATACAAAAGGTTGCTCACGTCTGTGCTGGAGGTCAACTGGGAAAAAGTCAGTGCACAATGGTTTCCTTTCCCTGCTACTCATCGATGACCTCTCATTACCGTAGGTGAGATGTGACGCGTCAGTTATTGTCAGCGGCGCCTTCGTCCCTCCTCTTTACTCGTTCTCCCACATGTCCCTGAACTCCAGCTCCTCAGCCAGTGACATTTGTGCCATTCAATGCAGCTGTTGCTAATAACCGAGGTCACACACCTTACAGAGAAGGCCCACATCCTGACATTTCCCCCACTGGATGTAATATCCAATCATTGTGTTTCCAATAACACACAGGTCACCACCTACATTATTAAACAGGCGCTTGGCTTTTGTTACAAACACACTGCTCACACAATCTGATTTTCAATAAAGGGGCTGTTTGTTTAAAGAAGATGTATCAAAGGATGGGGGGAACTGAAAAGCATTTTACAGATTAATTTGGACAAGAATGTCATTCATTACTGGAAAGATTGGGAATTAAATCTGAAAATGTTATGCCTTATTGCTGGTGTTAGGGCTGAGCTAATCCTCGCTATTAGTATTTGTTGTGGAACAATACATTTAGACACAATAAACTGTGATGTGAATTTGTGAGGCAGTCTTCACAGACCACATGGTTGTTATTTTGATGCCTGTTTTGCAGGAAAAAAATCTGATTCTGTCCAAATGTATGTTTTACAATATTATGTACTGTATATTTTCTGTAGTTTCTATAACATAGTTAATTGTTATCATGTAGAAATGTGTTGCTCTGTCTATAACCTTGGGCTGTTACCGTGTAAGCTAAAACATCACTGGGTTCTCCAGGCTTTTACAGTATATCTTATGCTTAGGCTAACAAAACTGATATTTTAATTCTGAATTCAGGCATTAATCATAAATGTCATCCTTGCACCAACGTAACTGAGGTTTATAACAGTGACCTCAGGCTTTAATCATATATGCCATCGGTAGACTAACATGAATCGGGTTTACAATGGTGAACTCAGGATACCTAGACAAAGATAACCTCAGGCTTTAATAATATAAACATCACCCACAGGTTCACATAAGTGGTATTTATATTTATGACTCCAGGCATTTTTCATTATCATGCCTGGCCTAACATAAGCAACTATCTTATATTAATTTTGCATTGAGAAATGGAAAAACTGTTTATAAAGAAGTAAAGATAAGATAATTGCTATTTATTCTTACTATTTGGATTTTTACTTGACAAAATAATTAAACCAGTGTTTGTTTTCTAGACAAGCTCACATAATCAAAGGTCTTGTTCGCTGTTCTTGTTTGATTTTGGGGGCCGAAGGGTTATTTTGTAGACTATAGTAGGAGCTTTCATTTAGCAATTGGGTTTTTTATTTGCTGTGAAAAAGCCTTGGTCTAGGAATAACTTGTTTATTTTTGATGCTGGACTAGAGTGAAATCCACCACTAACAGGATTACATCCTCTGTAAAAATTTGCCCCTAAATCTTCAATCCATGCTCTTCTGACATCCCGAGAACAGTCTTAATGTGTAGAGTGAATTTCTTACGGTTGACTCCAGATCTCATTTGTCTATTTTCAGCTACATTGGTACGGGTTGAGTTCCATTATATTTGAGACCTCCCATCAGATGAGTAAGATCATTAGAAGATCATCTTGCCAGTTGATTTCAGATATTCTCGCAAATATATTGTACAGAAATCACAAATTAAAATCACATTTAGACATACAAAATGAACATAATTGTTTCAGTTCTAACCTTGAAAAATTACTTATTTGATTGTGAATTCCCTCCTGAAAGTGGATTTTACAGGACAGATTATTCAAATGTTATTATTTGGTTGTTAAATCAAGACAGAACCATGCAATGTTAAAATCAAAATATTATATTAGTTCATAATCCAGCAGAAACCCAGCTATGAGCAATGGATTTTGGATTTATGTATTATATGGGAATGCTGTATTTTGCCCTAAAGGAAATACAAATATTTGGATATTTCAGTTCTACATGAAAGAAGCATTTCTGTGATATACATAAATGATGTGTGATTTAATGTTATTACATTTAAGAAAATACAGTTTCACACAAGTGAATCCAAGCTGACAAAACACACTAAAATGAATGTCTAGTCAGTTTTTAGATTTTTCATGGCCGTTTAAGAAAAATATGCTCCAAATGCAGGTTAGACATTTTTCATAATGATATGGTCCATTTCTGTCTGTAGTATCTTTTCATAGTAGTTGGGGAGACATTTCAGCCAGGTTATCTTAGGCTATAGTCATACATAACAACATTCTCGCTGTCTGTTGAGGCAATGCGGACACTATCACCCCTTCTCACCCCTTCATTGCCTTCTTCAGTTTTAAGCTTACACAACCTGCATTTTAAAAAATGCAACTTTTATAAAGGTTAACAAGACTTCTGACTCCATCAATATTCAGTGGCCAGAGCAGCCCCTCAGATTAAACTCATCTGTCACTCAATGACCTGGGGAGAACGAGGAAGAAAGCACACTTGCACACACACACACACACACACACACACACACACACACACACACACACACACACAATAGTGTTCAGACTATTGTAGGAAGTTCTACAGTCCAGACAATAGGAACTGGGAACAATTCATCATAGCCTCTCAGCCACTCCTAGGCAGAGATTTTATAGCTGCTTATAAAATTGTCTTTTTATCCTTTACAAATTCAGGTCTAATATTACATTATACAGTTATCCCACGCTATGATAAACAGCAAGAGTTTGCTCAGCATAAAGATCATGGCACAGTTCTACTTTTCTAACTGTAATACATTTAATTTTGAGCTATCTGGCAAAGTAAATCAGCTTGGTTGAGTAGGAACAAACACCTAAATAGGTTGTGCCACCAGAGTGCAAGTAAAGCTGTGCTTGCACTATTCAATTCTTACTCTGATTTTGTCTCTAATTCTCAATTGTGGAGGGTCGTGCTGCTTAGACTGCTTAAAACCTCAAAGTGGCAAAAGAAAAATTGAAAAGTCAACCTACTTGTTGCTGTAGTTTGCACTCTACAGGGTCAGTGACAGGGGGTCTCAGTTCTTTTACAAGGATGTCAGAAAGATCCAAGCAATCCAAGTAGCAAGCAGTCCAGTCCAGTATGCTGATGTTTAATTATAATATGAATATTATAATGAAGAACAGAAACGTATCCCCTGGCTCCCTCTATGCCTGTGCATTCTCACTGGCTGAAGCTCATTGCTGCACTCATTGCCAATCACAACAATGTTCACGCTACAAAAGTTGGACTCACCAACATATTTAACACATATCTGAACTTATTTAACATGCTCAATATTTGTCAGACATCTATGAGGCTTTGGCAAATCTCCGGGATGGTGTCTTTCACACACAGCGATTGAGAGACGGTCCCAAACATATGCCGATTTCCCTCTGATCTTGGGTTTTTGTCTGCATTCTCCAAAACCCTCAAAAAAAGAGGTAGTGGGAACAAGTGAGAGCGTTAGAAGATGTTATTTTGTGATTGCTAATGTTTGCTAAAGTTCCAGAAACACAAAATAAAGCTTGCTTCAAGGATCATTCACTGTCAAACTGAAATTAACATTTTAGGAGATTATTGGCTACAAGTCAATTAATCTACCTTGCTCATCTAGCTGATATCATGTAGTTAAATAAGAGCTAATTTATCTAATCTGCCAAGCAGAAAGCTAGCTAGGGTATCAAAATACACAGAAGGACACTTTGCATTGACTGTCAGTGTCAGCAGTGTTTAAAAGTGTTTTTGGATGCTGTGTGTGTTATCCATTCTGCTGCGATGTTAGTCAGTTCTACTTTCCCTCTTTCCATGTATCCTGGAACCTGTGCAATTTAACGACATTGGTCTTTAGGAATTCAATTTCAGATCAGCTTCAATTTTCTGAATGTTAACTAGAGCCGCAGGATCCACGACCACCTGTAGCCCCAGAGCCCACAAATAGGTTAAAGCACTTTTAGGATTACGGGACAAATAGCTCCACAGGAATGGCCCAACCCACACTATCCACCCTCCAGGACCCATACTCAATAGCATGAAATGCATGGAACTCAGAAGTGGAGGACTCAACTGAGTGGCAAGCTGCCTTTTCGCACTCAAGATGTCAAAATGTTTCACCTCGTTCTGACACTAAAAGCTGTGATTTCCATGTGTGAAATCAAATTGCACCCTGATGAAGTGGACACAGATGATGGTCTATTATACCTCCCACTTTCACTTTGATCGTGTCCAGTGTGTGTGTGTGTTTGTGTGTGTGTGTGTGTGTGTGTTTCTGTGTTTGTATGTGTGTCAGACCAGACAGACATAAAAGGAGGGAGAATGTAAAAAGTGATGGTTATCACTTATATTATAATTATAGAGTTGAAAAGACCAATTCAGTTTGTGTCCGAGCTCTCGCTTTTGACCGCACATTTCTACTAGAGAACTAGGGAACACTTTTAAATGCACAAAGAGAAAGACCAATTCACAGAAATTTTTGTCCTTATCAGTCACACATTATTGATGGGTTGATATCAGTTATTCTATTGATTGGCTACAAAAGCTTGACATTGCATGGAGACATTGAAAAATCATGAAATATTTCTAGGAGCATAATTGCCTTTACCTGAAACACTTAAAACGCTGTAATACATCTTAATAAAATAGATTGCTATTATATAACACTTTGACATTAATGGCATTTAGCAGACGCTTTTATCCAAAGCGACTTTCATTCCCTAACCACAGGGGACAGTCTCCCTGGAGCAACTTGGGGTTAAGGGTCTTGCTCAGGAACCCAGTGGTGGTCTGGTGATGGTAGGATTCAAACCCATGGGGTTGCGCTTCCCTACTCCAAGATGCCCGGGTGTCTGTGCTGGGTTCTATGTCTCTGCGTGGTTCTGGGTGGGGGATATACTATTTTAAAAATATGCAAACGAAATATCTTTTGTATCACAGTAATGAAACAGCTCAAAAACCTGAGCTGTTTGCCAAGAGAGATGTTTGTCGGCATTGTGTGATGCTCGTCCAACCTCAGTTGCTGCTTGAAACCACAGAAGAATGCATTGGTGGGTTTTGATGGGCCATTTGCAATTTTCTGTATGACCCATGCATTCACGTCACTTACTGTAAAAGGTTTAAGTGGTTTAACATTTAACTAAACATCTTAAATCATTAAAAACCCATTTTAACACATAAAGAAAATGGGCAACAGTGAACTGGTTATATTGTGATATACAGGTGGTCCTCGAGTTACGCCACAGATCCATTCTTTCCAGTGATATTCACATTTATCAAAGAGGTCACTGCTGTAATTTGGATGTATGGGTTATAGCTGTATTTTATAGTGTTTATGACCTAATTAATAACATTAATAAACCAATTTTAACAGCTTTTATAGACATTCTAATTGCAAGGTTATACCAATTGTCATACACATTACCATAAGAATAGATGTACCCCCCCCACACACACACACACATAGAAAAAACATGCACTGTAACACAGTGAGCTGCTCACCACTTTGTATAGAACGTTGGATCCTGTGGAGGTGAGGATAAGAATTTCCACAGTTTGAGTATGAGGTAGAAGTACAGGCCACACGCTAATGCACTGAGAAGCTGCTTTGATGGCTCTGCATTCCTTCAAGATGGAACTCCATGGTGTTGGCTAGATTGATAGTTCTGCACTGAAACATTAAGGTTTAGTGAATTACTTTCTCTCGCTGTCTGTCTCCCACCGCATCCCCGACATGTGTCTATGTCTTAAATAACTCATCTGTGTTCTAGGAGGGGCTTTTTCTGTTCCTGTAATAGAGAACACTGCTATTGATTCTCCATTTGGCATCTGATTCTATGTCTCAGAGCCATTGCATGCACTTTAACACATATACTGTAATGCTGTGCACTCTAGCTGAAGGATAACTGCTGGCAATTAATAGTCACGTGGCTGCGGGTCATTAGAGCCATACACTTCTTTTTTTTCTAAATAGCAGAAGAAAGATTCCCTCTGAAGACTTCCAAAGGATGTAGCCATTAGTGAAGTTTGATTAATGCTGACTGAATAATTCATCTGTGCTGTTGACATTGTCAATGTCAGTAAAGAATCCAGTTGTGAAATGACTCAATGGCTGCATTATCACTGTCACATGTCTAATCGATCAAAGCCTCCTGAATGGTGACATCACATGCCTGGGCTGGGGGTGACAGAAGCTTTTTGAAAGTCAGTCTCCAATGACAGAGCCAGAACTATGAGCTCTGAGTTTAAAGTGGCACCTCTAGATGCAAGTGAGTGCCATAACTCCCCTTTAATGCTGTTGTTTAGGGCCCAAAGCTGCTCGTTATGTCATTTTGTTTATGGGACGAAACATTTCTGTAATGGTATGCTTGGCAAATGTTCAGTCCATCACTCTTCACAATGCCAGCTCCTTTTTTTGACAGAGTGCTCTTGTGAGTCACGAGGCCTGGGCGACTGCATTAACGGCTCCACATCACTGATGAATATCTACAGGAAAAGCAACTAAATGGAAGGTTTCTTGTGTTGATAAAAAATAACAGCATTAAACAATAGCTACAGCTACTTAGATCATACTGCACTGAGCTTTTCTGACATGCACTACCTAATGTCTCCCCTCCTTTGAGTTGTAGTCAAGAGCATCTTTTTTTGAGTCCAAGGCCAAAGTGGTTCAAATTCAAGTCAAAACCGAGTTCTTTCTCTTTAAGACCGCTTACTGACCTGTTTATCATTTTGATCCTAGAGGCTTGAGGTTTTAAGGTGGCCATTGTGCACAAGTATTCTGCAAAGGTTGGATGAGAAGCTGCACATTTGGCTATAAAAAGAATAATACTGAGTGAAAATGAATATATAGAACAGCATTGTGATGGCTTCCACAATCACACAAATTATTTGTTTATTACTTGTTTTTCAATTCAGACAAACTTTTCTCAGTGAAGTGGTTCTATTTATAGTTAATAATATGGCCTAATCTGATCCTCTAGTAATGTTACACTGCACTTGCTTTTTGAACTGGTGCAAAATGACCACCTTAAATCAGATAATATACTGAACCTCTAGCTACTAGCCTCTACTGCTTCAAAGTCAAAATGTCTATTAATATCCATTTCACTTGCATATATGCATTGTACATAAAAATTACTAGCAAAAATGGCAGCTGGACTCATTCAAGAGCTGTTACAAAATTTGGTGAGAGCAATGGCCCAGACTGAGACGTGCCCAAGTCTAAACACCACAGAGACCAAAACAAGTCCAAGGCCACGACGAAAACCTCTCAGGTCCGGGCCTTGTCATGTCACTTGTGGTGGAATGGACCAGTTAACTAAAAGAACAAGTGCTAATCATTTAGAAATCTCTTCAACTTGCAACAAAAAAGCCTACTCATTTAATATATGCTATCAAGTCTTTCATTTGTTATTCATTATAGTCAGATACACAATAGAGATTAATGGTCTTGGTCTGAAGCTTTTTATGAATATATCCGGCCACATCAGCATTACCGCAAATGCAAGCCTTTTTTATGCAAATGCACTCAGCTTGGTTCCTGAAATAAAATGCTACATTTACTCCTCCTTCATTAAGACTGAACTTATATAAGATTTAATATGAGATTTCAGGATGATCATCCCCATGAATCTTTTTTCTTTATCATGTTGTTCTTATTAAAAGCATCGCTCTTGTCATCTTTGTTGTACCATAAGTGGAGGCCATTTGCTGTCCCCTAGACCAAGCTCTCAGCAGTGAAGAGAAGTGATAAAAGCCCTGTGCACCTCTACTTAAAAACAGAAAGGAGTGGATCATTTTTCTTTCGTGCATCACAGCATTTTCACTGAAGTGCTAAAGTTTTAATGATCAAGAAACCTGTTGTTATTGTTGGAAATCGGAGGTAATTGCCATCTTTGTATTTCTTAAAATAACATTACAGGGGTTCTTTATGGACAAAGGTTATGTGCAGAATCATGACAAAAACCATTTAAATGCATGAATGATTCTTTGCAGCTTAGAAAATGGTTCTTTTTGTGCCTGCCATTATAGTTATGCTACAATTACCTCACAAGGTATTGATGATATACTGGTATGTACGAGAACCTGTCCAGGGAGCGAATACTTTAGCGGAAAATGCAGGAGTAGTAAAAATGTAGTGCCATGCAAATAGTTTCTAGGGAAACACTACATTTGAATGGAAGTCCTTGGTCAGCTGAGCAATCAAGGGCTTGTGTTTCAGAAACTTCGGGACTTGAAAGCAGTTGATATTAAAATGAAATTTGTGCTGGCATGGCATTGTGAAGGGTTTCTAAAATTCTGACAGTGTTGATCTGTTCTTTCCACATTGTCACTGCTGCCATAGCAACAACCAGCAATGCCAACAGAAATGTCACTAATGTGCATTTATTTCTGTTAAAGCATCTTGCCACTGAAAAAGACTTGCATTGTTAAATGCATAACATACAGGAAGCTGCACTGGGGCAGGAGAATATTGATTTGGCAACAATGTTTAGCGCTGGAGTGTTTAGATTTTATAATAGATTATTACTTTTTTCATTTGTTTTTAGTTTGTTTTGTTATTTTATGAAACAGTCATGGATGGACAGTTGTTTAAACAGGCGCAGGTAGCCTCTCCAACGCTGCCAGTCAAGGGAAAGGGACATGCTGAGCACCAGTAGCGAAAACGTCACCACAGACTGAAACGGATCCGATGCATTCAGGGCTCCCTTCTAAGAGCCCAGTAGTTCTGAGGCTCCGCAAAGCGCAGCAGTTAAGTAGGAGATACCAGCTTGTTGAGGGGGCAGCCAGAAGGCCAGCTTGTTGAGGGGGCTTCCACAGAAGGTAACCAAACCGCTTCAACTAATTCAGAACGCAGCTGCCAGGTTAGTGTTCAACGTTCCTAAGTT
>JBBPDC010000002.1:7334264-7359631 GCA_037974485.1 Hemigrammopetersius urotaenia
GTGGCCGAGGAGAGGGAAGTCTGGGTTTCCCTGCTTAGGCTGTTGCCCCCGCGACCCGATTCCGGATAAGCGGGAGATAATGGATGGATGGATGGATGGATGGATGAATGAAACATTAAAATCAGAGCACAGCACTTGTAAATGTAAAATGCTTCATCTTTTAGTCATTTCAGACATCTGTGATTAGATTACAGATGAGGTTAAAGTTAATTGTAAATCCCTGCATTAAGATGCTGTGTGTGCCACAACACTACACACGGGGCCAACGCATCACCATTTCTGTGACAGCTAAATCTTCCTGTGGGATCTTGGCTGTGATTTGGGGGCTCGCCTTGCATTCGTGACTAGTCTACAAGTGAGTTTTTCAAAGATTTTTTGGTCTTGTCTTACCTTTAATTGTTCACATGAACTTTACTGTTTATGGACATTTTGGAAATGAATGGTTGTTGAACATAAGCACAGCATTCTACACATAACAAACAACACAAATTATGTGAAGTGTCACATAATTAATAATTCACCTGACTGGATTAAGGCCTGATTATACCTACCATTTAGTACATAACATTTTTTCACTTTTTAGTTTCCGATTCATTTAATTCAGAGAAAGTCAATAGAACATCACTGGAACAGGAAAGCTCAAACTGTCTGTAAACATCACATTGGTCTTTCAAGACACGCTCTTACCCACAGCCATTTAAACTTGTGTAGAACTTGTATTGATTCTGGTCTTCCATGTGAAGGGCTGAATGTTGCACACTATAAAACTGAATACATTTTTCAGAATTGGATCATTTTAATTATCCAGCATTGTTCATTGAGATGCAGCAGAAGACAGTCAGTAATGTGGCAGCTGCAAGAAAATAGTCACATGACTAAGACTTAGAGCTCTGATGTGTAAATGACGTGAAGGTAGAACAACATATTCACGTACATATAGAAGAATGCAACAGATTGAAGAAGAAATAAAGAGCACTTGCCCTGTGTGTTTCCCGAGTGTTTCTCTGCCTTTTACCCTTTGAGGGCTGGGACAAGTTCCAGCACCCCTGGGACCATGGTTAAGGTTAAGTGGCTCAAATGATAAATGAATGAATGAATAAGGACCACTGGCAGTGGTTCAGCACTCTGTATTCAGGTTCTGGATTCTGTATCATGAGAGAAATAAATGGGATTGAATGACCTCTGCTATTTGGAGCAACGACTGGCATAGAAAGTTAAACGTTTTTAACTTTTTTATTAGGAGAATTAAATGAAAAAATCATTTTAAGAAGATTTATCAGCCATATACTGGCCCTAGTGAAATTAGTTTAAATGCTGTAAGGACTGGGCCATGCAGGAAATCCAAGCAGATGAGATGACAATGCAAACAAGCTCCAAATAGTTCAAAACAAAGTATAAGAGTTAGTCAGTTTCTTCCATTTTGTGGCTGGAGAGCTCCTGTTTGAAGTGTTTTTGCTTCTCCACTTGGAACCATACCTGACGAGAGAAATAATTAAAGCAAATTAGCGGTTATGAGAACCCCCCCACACTCAGTATTGTGGCGAATCATCATCTGTTATCTCCATCAGTGGACTAATTGGGGGTTATAAAATGCAGATTCATAATTACTTGAATACATGTTTATGTGCGTATCTTGCCAGATATGAGGCATTCCGTATTTAGTGCCTCATTAACTCAAATTATGCTTAGTACCTCACAGTAGAATAAAGTGATGACCTATTACCTCTCCACCTGGATTATTCTCCAAGGTAGACTTTGTATGTCTAAAAATGCATTGGTTATTAATGTATTTACTAATGTTTTACACTGCACAGGTCATTCTGTGAAACATAGCCTTTAAACCGTTTCCATAAAAGCTCAATTAGCTGTATGACAATACCCCACTAACAATCTGTGCGTAATGATGAACTCACCAGTGGGATGGTTTAAACGTTTTTTGCTTTGCGAGTGGACGCCGGTTCCATTTTCCCTGAGTTTCATACAATGGGAGCCAAAAGTCTGGGACATAGTGTGACAAAGTATGAGACCAAAACTCTGGGATATATCCTAGATTTCACATATACATACACGCAAGAAAAGTGAAGTGATCAAAATGAAGAAGACAATTCTATTTCCATTTCTTGGTTCTTATTTAAATATTGAAATTGAGCAATTAAATGACACTGACCACGTTAAGGCCATTGAAAAAAAATGTCTTTTTTTCACCCTTTTCAAGTGCTATTTAGACAACTTAGCTGGATCTGATTTACTTATCAGAGGCTTCAGCATTAATTGGTTTAGTCACATGGTCATTAAAGCATTACAGAGATTTCACACAAAATGTCTGGAAACTGATAAATTCTCTATTTAAATAAATACATTCGTGTGTGTGTGTGTGTGTGTGTGTGTGTGTGTGTGTGTGTGTGTGTGTGTGTGTGTGTGTGTGTGTGTGTGTGTATGCAACAGCGCAAGAGCCTAAACCTCCACCTCCAAATCTGTATTGACCACCAAGGGTGAGAGAGACAGAGAGAGGGAGCGAGAGAGCAAGAAAAAGAGAGAGAGCCGCACAAGGCCAAATGACTATGTCAGCCACTACTGGCAGCACATGTTTCATCTGAAAAATGCCTTGGTGTGTTTGAGGGGAGCAAGACTGAGTGAGACTTCCTCTGACAACAACAGTTTATGCTGTGCTGAGTCTGTAACTCTGAGTGAGATGTTATTTCATGCCCTGACTTTCTTTGGAAGGATGTGCATCAGGACAATTTCTGAGGCACATAAGTCAGCCCCCTGTCTCTGCAAATGGAGACAACAAAGGCTTTTTTGAAAGGGTTCCCAGATGTCGGCCTCAAAAGGATAACCGTGGATCCAAGTCAGCGCAATCCAGACTGAGCTGGACAAGAAAGACAAATAAACGGCATAATGCTCTACAATGATAAGGGCGCACTTGGTGGATTTGTCCAAAGAAAATATATATTTAACCGCTCAGCTGTGAGCAGAATTTTGAATTATTGGGGCCCATTCCAGTCCTTTATAGTATCTGGACAGTAATAATAAAGGCTATTGTAAGAACACGAAGCAGGAAATAGAAAGATTCTTGAACAATGTGTTCAATATTTTATGTTCTGTATTTTCTCATTTCACAACATAGAAATGGCCCTGTTTTCATAAAATGTGCTGCAAGTTGCCCCACAGGCAGCAGCTCTGTAATTACTACTTTTCTTTTACGCTTGGAATTTATCTGTTTTGGGTCTGAGGGGATCATGCCAAGCGGCACTTTTCTGAATCTATGTTTTCATCTGCAACGGTTTGATTTCAGTGCCATCTGTCGATTGCTTTTATGAATCTCCCAGTGTCTACAAGCCCTCAAGAATTTAATCTGCATGGTTCTAACAGAATTATGAATATTAAGATGTCTTTTCTGTGGCATTCCCGGGAGACTACTCTTCTAAATGTAATCATGAATCACGGCCTCATTGCTTCACTGACGGGCTGATCCCACGTCATCCAGGATCTCATTCGCCATTTTTTGTTCTATTGCGACTTAAGAAAAGGCAGCCATGAGCATGAGCCATGAGCATGAATGACTTTCAGTTTGATGTATTTTTAGAATTTGAAGGAATATATCAACAAAAGACACCAGTCTAGGCAGGAATGAAAGAAATAAAGATCCCTAAATGGTTTTTGGCATGGAAGTAAATTTCCAAAAAAAGGCTTTTATAAACCATGATATATGTTTATATATGTTTATTATTATAAATGTAATTACACTACTAATAACTGATTACTCCCTTTAAAAGTAATCAAATTACTAATGTGATTACTTTATTTCAAAAGTAATTCATTACATTACCAGTTAGATTACTAGTTACTTCCCCACTCTCTAAAGAAACTCTTGAGTCAGTTCAAACACACTTTATTATTAAGTGTTACAAACCTAGGACAACTCACAATAATAATATAGCTATATTTCCAGCTACTGAACGCATACTTCTCACTCTCCATGCTCACTTTGGTTTGTAGGTCTCCCATAGATGACGTCACTCATGTGACTGTCAGACAGACATCTGCCGGCTGCTGACAGGTTACTGTGAGTTATAATTTCTATTTTACAATATAGATGTTATAGGGCTTGATTGTTTTGCTAACACAGTGGTAACGTAAAGTTACTTGAAATTGTAACGGTAATCTAATTATCAGTTTTAAAATTGTAACGAAATCATTGCATTACTAAAAAAAGAATGAAATTACAGTATGGTACTAAGTAACGCATTACTGCCCAACACTGGTTATCACATTGGTATACATTGGTTCATTTTGTATACAAAAACAGACCAACCATGGAAATGTTCTTGTGGGAATCAAAAAATGGTGCTTCTCTGAAAAATGGCTCTCTGATATAAGAGCCCCCAAAAACCTTTCCTAAAGATTATATTCACCCCTTCCATCTGTAGTCCAGTATAAATTGGTATTCTAACTAACTCCAGCAACTTCTATTTATTGTTAGAGAAATTAAGACTTCTTGGTGAAGTATACTACCAGTAAAGCACAGCAAATCTATAGTTGTCCCAGTGGAAAGTGACCTTGTCCCAGGCTCACCTTGGCGGCACAAATAGGGACACAGGTAGATCAATACCTGCTCTCTGAAGGTGACCTCTTCCCACAGTCATCTGGATCTAGCTCTCCAGAGATATATGCTGTGCGTCTGAGTGAGTCAAGTGTACACTCTCTGCAACAACTAATGACTTCAGCTTCGAAAACAACCCCCCCAGAACAATCCCACACAGCTGGAGCTACAGTGCTGTTGCAATCTGTGTCCCCATTTGGAGGTTTATTTGTGCTCCTGCTCATACACCTCAGTGACCATTTGACTGGCACCAGGTATTCAGCTCAGCTATCAATCACGGAAGCACACTGAGACCTGCACATCTGTCAAAACACACACAGAGAGGTCCACCACTTTTAATGACCACAGTCTAGGATAAGCATTGGACCCAGAGATAATGTGACTAAACTGAAAAGTTGGTTTAAGAGACACTGGAACAATGAAACTGTTTTAGTTCAAAAATAGTTCGCAGTATATCTACAGATACACACACTTTCACTCATCCTATATTCCCGCAGTAGTAAACACATACTCTGTTGTGGCATGCGACAAAATCGCTGCAGAACAAAGGGATTTCTTATACATGTAAGAATATTGTTCATACTTTAATTAGTAAAATTTCTGTGGACAACAAAGGCAATTAAATGAAATCAAAGCAGTGAAAATCAATGAAGTTATTCAAATCTATGTTACTAGCACCACCATGATATACTGGATTGATTTAGGGAGGTTGCAAGTCTTTCAGATGTCTAAGAAAAGTTCTTTGGTAGAATATATATTCTGCATTTAACACAGACACACGCAAAATGTGAATATTTTGGGCACCTTTTCAGTCAGTACTAAATTCAACGTAGTATGAATACCTGAAAACAAAGTTTCCAAATGTTTCTTGTGCATATGTTGTTTTGCATGTACAGCATGTCTACGATCTAATCATAAACTTGCAATAATATTTATCTCTATGGGTGTTATGTCATGGGGGACCGGGTGGACCAGCTCCCGTGATTTACCTCGGGGGAACCAGGGACAAGGGACAAGGCAGGCAGGCATCCATGAAGTCAGGCTCTTTATTTACAGGATGTGAAAACAAAAACATAAACGAAACCTGGCTCAAGGGCCGCTACAAACATGAACATGAAAACAGGAATACAGACAAGGCAATGTGAGGCGATGGACAGACAGAGAGGTCCATACAAAACAGAACTTAAATACACACAGTAATCACAGAACTAAACACAAGGCAGATGGAAAACTAAACACGTGACACAAAGCAGACAAAGTCAAAATAAAAGACCCAAAAACACAGACAAAACAAACCAAAACAGCGACCCCTAACGATCGCTGGCCGAACCGTGACATGTTATTTCAGAACCTTGCTTGAAGTAGTCCAGGGTTGGTTTTGATGTAGGTTTAGGATCATGGTTGTGATATCCAACCTCTTTTTTCATTCAGTTTCCTCACTGACTGTGTGACATTAGTTTCCATTAGTTTCTTTTCATTCCTGTTTCCTCGCAACATTTAGTGACTGCCAAATAATTATAGATTTACTCCCAAGGCTAATAGCTGGCAAGGTGTTCGTTTACTGAAATGCTTCTCCATCCCAGTGAAGTAAATTTTAAAATCAGAGCACAGCACTTGATTGTAAAATTCTTCTGGTTTATCTACGTGCTGCGTCTTTAAGTCATTTCAAACTTTTGTGATTAGTTCACAGATTAAAGTTCATTGTAAATCCTTCCGTTTAGATGCTGTTTGTGCAACAACACTGCACACGGGGCCATCGCATCACTATTTCTTGTCCCGGCTAAATCTTCCAATGGGACCTTGGCTGTATTTTGGGGGCTCGCCTTGCACTCATCACTAGTTTACAAGTGGGTTTACAAGATTTTCTTCATTGGCTTCTTGTGTTGACTTCAATGGTTCACCTTAACTTGACTCTTTCTGACATTTTAGACAGGGAAAGTGACACACAAGTACTGTTCTACCAATTTTCATACATCTTACTTTGGTTCAAGTCTATTTCATGCAGATGTTTTATTGCCTTCTGCTCAACAATCACTGGATGTTGAATGCATGTTCTCCCTGTGCCTTTGTAAGTTTTTGCCAGATACTCTGGTTTCCTCCCACATTCTTAAGACATACAACTTTAGAATGTCTATGTGTCTACCCTGTGATGGACTGGGTGTTTCTCAAAAACCACCGGAATAGGCTCCAGCAGACCCCAGACCCTGGCTATAGGTGAGTAGCTCAGGTGAATGAAGTAAAACAACTTTAATAAGATGTGCTATTTTATTATTATTTGCATCATCATCATCATCATCATCATCATCATCATCATCATCATCATATTCGGTGGTGGTGGTGATAGTGGTGGTGTTTTTATTACTTGGACCTATCACAGAATTTGCTGTTTATTGTTTCTAGGAACAATAAACAGCAAAAATTGCACCAAAATTGGCTTCTGTTATTGTAACATGTCTTAAAATGATTCACTTTTGTACTCTATGCTGTCTTTTTCACTAAAAGTGTAGATTGCTTTCTGCCTATTGGAATGCATTTGATTGATTGTAAGTTTCTCCAAATAACACTAGGAAAAGTGCTCTACTTAGTGAACATACTTTTGAGCACACCTCATGTTTTCAAGCCCTGGAAATGCCCAGCCTGTGTAAAATATAAAATATTCCTTATCATGAGACAACTTACGGCTAACATCCGCTGCCCTTTCAGCTCTCGGACACAACCAGTGACAGTACAACACGTTCAACTAGATCTAGTTGCCAATGACTCTTTTCAAAGTGTGAATGCACTTGTAGAGAAAGGGGCTCGGGTAATTTTCTATTTTTGGTCAGGATGACAGCTATAGGAAAAGTGCCACTCTTGCTATTTATTTTCTCATTCATTTACGTGCAGGATGCATTCATCCGGCGAGCGATCCAAAGTGCTTTTAAAGAGCCCAAATGGATCCGAGCATTAGCATGAGAATGGGGTTTGTCAGCAGTATTGATACACAAACAGCTCTCAGTGCAAAGCCTCCATACTCTCCATCATCAGTCTGCAGAAGCCAGAATCAGGCTCTATCAGGCTTGTCACTGCTGACTGGCAGCAGTTAAACTACCCTTCACTTGAATAAACATGGTCTAACCCTTGTACTCAATATGTGACAGAATGGTGGTAGATTTAAAAAATAATGGCTAAAGGTGGTTGTGTATCAAAAAGCTGCTATTCAGTACAATGAGGAATTGAATCGGTACAAGGCTATAGATAACAACAAAGGACATTTACCTTAGAACAGGACAACAAAAGATAACCTGTAAAGTACAGGACAAGCACTGAAATCATGTACAAAGTCAATGATACCATGAAAACCTAAAGATTTGAAAAGCTACAGTGTAAGACCTACACAGTTTAATATTCTGCATCAGTTTAAGAGCTACACAGTTTAGGTTTCTGCATCAGTTTAAGACTCATAGGGTCGGTTTCCCAGACAGGGATTAAGCCTAGTCCAGGATTATGTAGTGCTGTGAATAGAGATTTCCCTTTGAAAAGGAAAGGGTAGTCCAAAACTAGGCTTAAGCCCTGTCTGGGAAACCGACCCATACAGTTTACATGTATGCTTTAGTTTAAGACCCACACAGTTTAATTTTCTGCATCAGTTTAAGATCTACACCTTTGGTATCCTGTACTAAATCCACTCATCACTAATAAGTGATAGGTATAAGTTTGCTGAGTAATGGCAAGCGTGTCAAACAATGAAAGATGCTTTCAGACGTGCGAACATAATTGACCACTCTTTCCTGTCGCTACAGAATGACCACAGCATCAGAGGATGGAAAAGCTCCATTAAACCCCATTAAAGCCCAGGCTGCTGCCGACAGGGACTTTTGGAGAAGCAGGCAGACTGATGGAGATATTCATTAGTCATGCTGCTGCACTAAAAGCAGCACCGCTGATGAGTTTATTAACAACTGTGCTTGTTTAATGAAATACCTCACTTCTTTCTTTATTACAATACCTTTTCAGAGGAATTTAGCTCCAGAGAATGTCAAAGTGGGAGTCTCCTGTAAGTTGGCCCCACACTGAGATGTTTCACGGGAAAAAAAACACTTATTATTTCTCATTATACAAAAGTGCAATTGAGTGGAAAGATATTAGGCAGGAAGGGAGCACAAACTAACATTGGGCAAAATTTTATACCAATTTTATTTTTTATTTTGTAGTAGAACATGCTTCTAGTCATGGTATGTGCTTGGTATTCCCATAACAACATTATCTGTGAGTTTTGACATCTGCACAACTGTTATTTTGTCAGTACTATTTTGTATTCTGCATTATTGTAATCACCCTATTGGGAACTGTAACAAGAAAGTTAACATGAGAGCTAGGCAGGCCAAAGTACAGTCTCCTACTGGCAGCATTAGTTCTAACACGGCTTTACACTTGAACTCCTCAAAATAAAGAATGTGATGTCAAATGATTTAAATTGTTAATTCCTGTTAATGTCAGTACATTGTGCAGTTAATTGTGACTTATTCATATTACTAACCTTGAAGAAAGATTTTATTTTTCCCATTTAACATGCAGTTTTCTGTAGCTTTAAGAGTGAACAAAATAGATCAAAATCAGAATGTATATAATGTTTTAAGTGATATTATTGTCTTCATGTGAAAGCATACAATTTATGAATGGATTTATTTTAAAATGCTGTTTGTCAATTTGTAACAACAATGAGTTTCTGTTAACATCTGTTATATAGAAAGCACACATGAAAGGTAGTTTTCAAACCTGGGCTTCAGTCTCCGCTACACATGTGAAGAGTGGATGGCCAAGCATGGACAGTTAAATGGCCAAGCATGGACAGCTAATTCACATTTGGTAGTGTTTTCTAGTTTCTTTTAGCCTTGGGGTTAGTCAAAACCTTGGAGTTAGTTAAAAAGGAAGAAAGTAAGTAAATTAATGGAACTCTTAAATGCAAGGCTTTGCTTTCCAGTTCTACTGTTTTTTAGAATTTTATGATATATCTTACGGCAGGCTGAACTTAATTAACCTGTGTGTATGCTTGCTTGTTTAATCACATTTCTTGCCTATGAGTTACTAGAACAATCAAGGTTTTCCAATAAGAATCTTGTTTTAGTGGCTGAAAAGCTTTTTATTAGAACTGTCACTGACTGATATTTTGTGCTGATAGTAACACAATGGATTAAGGTTAATGGTAGCTTGGAGTAATTATAAGAAAACATTTTGATTAAGGGGGTGGGGGGTTGGTATAGTTCGGCAGGCTATACTCTAGTTGGTGTTTATGTTTTGATCCCTGCCACCTGCTCACAGAACATCGGCACACTTCTTGCCTACGCTGCTGCAGCTGTATAAATGTATTAGCTTTAATTATTGACATTAATGTATTATGTTATGCACAACAGCCTACATTTAAAACATTTTTCCCTGCACAGATTCATTCAAAAAACATTCACAGAAGCCATATACGTATAATGCATGTATTTAATGGAACCAACTTCAGATTAAAGTCTATGATTTTGAATGCAGTGTCATTAAAGTGCCTGTTGGTGTAATGGTCAGGCGGCCCAATACTTTTGTCCATACAGTGTATGTCATGGGCACAACGGAAAGCCCATCATCTCATCTATGGGGTAAGTTGTAACACTTTTTAGCTGAATTCAAATTGGTTGTTCAAAAAGGGTTGGTAACACTTTGTTTTATTTTTTAACTTAATTTAGAATGGAAATGAATATTTTACCTCTTTGTTAACAAACTGTCTGGTGAAACTATGTTGAGAATTTTGGCTTGTCTTAGGCTAATTTAGGTTGTGGCTTGAAGTTAAGTTGGGGTTTGGGTGAGGATTAAGTTTAGGGTTAGATTAACAGAATCCATTCCACTCAGTTTAATGATTTTTATCCATTCATTATCCGAACCACTTATCCTTACTCGGACATTGGAGCCTGTCCCAGTGCTCATAGAGCGAAAGGCTGGACAGATTAAATGCATTTAATAGATATTTAGTTGCAAGTTAAAGTCAAGGTGAGCATCTACAAAACATTATCAAGAGCACTCCAAATATTTTTGTAGCAGAAATGTGATAAATCTTGCTCATACAAAACCCCAACACACTCTTCCCTACTTCTACTGGTATGTCTTCCTGTATGGGTCACTGAAGATCATCCCATCCCTCACTTTCACACTTTGTCTCTGAACTAAAGTTTTACTTGAATTTTGGCAGACCAGTGTGGAGCTCTGCTGGAGAAGAGCAGACAAAAACAGCAGCAGCTGGTGTGTAATCACTTTTCTAACCTTTGCTAGTCATCATTAATCAAAATCAGAGAAACCGAACAATCCTGTGATGGGTAACACCACAGAATGCTTCACAACACCGCATGGGTTAATGCAGCTCAACACAACACTGTACAGCATTACACACATAAATAAACACTCTAAGCCCCTATGCAACGCTTGCAGCAGAACCCGTGGAGTCTATACCACAGAGCTGTGGCTGAAGAGAGTGCGGATTCACCATACACACTGTTCTGTCACTTCATACACACATTCACACACACACACACACACACAGGCACATGCAATCACTTGTACACACTGATGGATTCTCTCAAAGGCAGTATTTTCCACTTTGCAAGCAAGAGATTGGTTTCCAGCAAGAGCCAATGTTATTAGTTTGTGCACAAATAAGATTGAAAACGGTATCCCCATAATTCCAGATTGAATTACAGAAAATACATTTTATACTTTTCTCAAGGGGCTTTTTCTCAGAATATCAATGATTGTGCAGGGGACAGAGGAGATGAAGGGAACAAGGGCAAATAAAAGAGACGAAAGAAGAAAGGGGAATGGGGAGTGGGGAGTTTTATATATGTGCAATGCTTTCAGAGAGAAATTTGTGAAATATCTGGTGTAACATGAGACCAAACGAGGAAACAGCAAAGTAGACCTTCGCATTTAGATCCATTTAAGAACCTAAAGCTTATTTATACTTGGTGTATGATTTCAGGCGAAATAAGGAGATCGGATTTTTAGATCATGGGATAAAATAAAGATATAGTAGCAATAAGTGCACCATTAAGTTTATTATTGGGTAATGGGAAAATGAGACCATTAGGAGTCTCAATGATTTTAGCAGAAACATGTTCTATTCAGTCTGCAGTTCCTGACTGCTGGAGCGCAGCGCTGCTGTGAAATACGTCCGCATCCGCTGTGAGAACATGATCTGTCGGCAGATCGCAGTAAAAGCCCATTGATTGCGACCTGATGTTCACCCACTAGTACCCCTCAGCTCCAGAGCACACAAGAGCAGCTCTAAAACCACAAATAGACTTGGTTTACACTTGGTTTACCTGTTCCTCCTGATGATCTTATAAACTATTCATTTACAAAGACTTCTTGTTTGTTTGTCCCTTCATCCCTGAATGCTAAAAGGCCTGGTAGTATCCATAAAACAGGAGATGCATTATTTATAAGCTTGTCAAATCTCCGGTCATTATTTTTAACTAATTACTATGCTTATTTTATACTACTGAAACATTAAAAGCAGACAGTGTTCTCTAGACGTGACTTAACAGGATGGGGAGACATTAAAACCATGTGCCAAGTCTGGGCAATTTATTTACCATAATTGTGAGAGCAAGCTCCATCATTTGAATACGGGTTTCGGATGTCAGGGCTGTTGAATCATTAGAATTCTTCCAGACAATCCAAGTGATTTGAGGTGTTGTAGGAAAAGGAGAAAGAAGGAGGAGGAGGAGTGACATTGAAAAAGAAAAGGACACACATATATATATATATACAAGGAACAAAAAAGGAAAGTCCCAACAGAGAAGGGCAGAGGTTTATCAGATCACATTAGCTTAGTCTACAGCTCTTAGCCATGGAGTGATTTCCAGACGAACAGTTCTGTGTACTGAAAGTCCTCATAGCAAGGTGCATGCTGTTCTCTTGAACCAAACACTCCACATCTGAGAGGCTGCTGAAGCTGCCCATGGGGTCAGTGTGGAGGGAGATCAATAGAGGAGGGGAGAGTAAAAGGGGGGAAAGAATGGTGACGGGCTTTTTGAGTCCCTTGCAGAAGCTCTGCAGGGGTTGTCTAATGGATGCACTTCCATTATTCGGACAATGAATCACAAAAACATCTTGTTCCGTTGTTATATTCGATGAGTTTTATGGGGAAAGGTTTTTTCTTGCTTATATGCCAGTGTGTGAGAGGAAAGGGTTGGGGGCTGACATTAGGGAAGATGTGTGGCAGAGTGGCAGTAATAGGGAGCTGCAGTATGATGTTATGGAGCGGCCTCCTGGTTGGGAGATGTCATATGAGCTGGACTTGTCCTGCAGAGACTAATCATCAGAGAGCTAGCAGGCCATAGCCAGGCAAGAGACAGGTAATGGAACCAGTAAAAAACATGTGCTTGGGCAAAGTTACCACAGAGGTTATTAGTCTGAGAAAGAGAAAGGTGTAGACAATCTTTTACATTTACAACGTAGTTTATAGCAGTCAATTAAGGCAGTCTAATGTTTAAAAAAATATTCACAAATTGTTTTGCACGCAGTCTTAGAAGTGGACAAAGTCAGTGTAATGGTAATGTATTTATTACTTTTAGTAAGTAAACTGAATACAGTGTTCAGGTGAACATGAGCACAGGCTATACATGAAAATAAGGCGAACGCAGTTATCAGCTCCCAAAGAGAGTACTGTGTCCTGCTCTCCTTCATACAGAGATCATGGAGACTCTCGGGGGTGCTTGTACCTTGCCACTTGTTGCTTTTGTTGGTTTGCTGCTCATTGATTTGTCCATAGCTCTTCCACAAGGGCTTTCCAGTTCAGCTTGTTGCTTACTGATGCTGCTCTAGTTCACAGTGAGTTTAACTTTTAAATGATACTTGACCTACCTGGTAAATTATTTTATCCCCAAAGTACATCAAGTATCATTTAAAAGTAAAACACTGAGTCTCACTCTTGTTCATACAAGTTGTGGATTCGGGTAATAATGGAGACTCTTAAGGGTACTTCTAGCTCTCTGTTTATTTGTTGCTTTTGTTCATTTGCTGCTCATTGATTTATTCATAGTTCTTTCACAAGTGCTGTCCAAGTCAGCTTGCCAAAGTATTGATGCTGCTGCCATAAGCAGTGTCTTTTACCTTTAAATGATACATTATGTACTTTGGTGATAAAATATTTCACAAGGTAGAGCTGGAAAAAGTCCTCTTCCAAAAGAGGAATTTCCAACCTACAAGCAGTCATAGCCTCCTGAACGAGCAGCTGGGTTTCAGCCATTATAGAGACACTGAAGAGTAAAGAAGGAAAATGTTTTAACAGTGTTAAAAGAAATGTATTTGTGTGTTATAACTTGTTAACTTGACAATGCTACTATTAATATGTTTTATAGTAACTATATTGCATTGTATAATGTAATCATAAATAGCATCTACTGGTTGACTGGCTGCTTCTAACTGCTTTATTAAACAATAACAAGTAGGAGCTATGGTATTGTAAAACTAGCTACACACTTCAAATACATTACCGCCTAGTGGCTTGTTAACACCTAAGTTACAGTGCAAGGTATTATGACGTATAACAAAAGAATCACTGTGAATTGGAAAATGCTTTTGTCCCGTTACTTATTGCTTAATAATGCAATTATTCAGTAGGTAATTATTAGCTACTTCAAAATGTATCTTAATAAGACAAGGGCATTATATATGATGGTGTTACTGAACGTTTTTGCTCAAATATATGAATAACTTACTTTACAAATGCACAAATGCACCACCAAACTACTGGCATAAGTTGCCGTGACTACAAAGAAGAAACTGTCATTAGAATAACATCCAATCAATAGAGGGAAATGAATTAATCTGCCATGTTATTGAACTTCTTTGAAATACCAGAGATTCATCCGGTCTTGGGATCATTTATTACAATCCTCTGCCGTCTTCATAGTGCATCTTTGTCTAACAGTGAATGATTAGCTCATTGTGTTCGCTATCTGTGGCAAGCCAAATATGCCACTTTTATACTGTAAATTAAGCTAATTATTTATTATTGTAGGCTTCTTTTGTCTCATTTTTTCTGCTTACGACTCACCCCATCTATTACAGTAAATCTTTATTCGATTAGGTTGAAAGTCTCTCATTAGCTAATGAGAGCTCAATTTGTCTTCTATCTCAAAAAATATAATCTTCAACTTCATTAAGAAAAATGTTTAGCAGTTACGAACTATTTCGATTCAAATACACTCATCACTTGTACCAGCGCCTTCAGATAAGCTGTGAGTTTAGGTTCTACATGGTTAACTGTGAAAATGGATGTACATGCTTATTAAACTTTAAACAGAAAATGCCATTCCCATCACATGCCAAATGGTATGTGAAATACAAAAGGAAAGTCAGTGTAAATTATCATGGTGCACTTTTAAAAACTACGATTCCAGGAGCAGTTCTTTAAATTGAACCCACAGAAAAAACACCTAAAGAACATTTCTATAAATGGATAAAGAACCAGTTTGGGATATGAAGGATAAAGAAGCTTTTCAAAGCTTTTGCAACAATTTCCTTAAACCCCTCTACATAAACTTTCATGTTATCTTGAATTGTAATGAATTGTATCACTGTAATTATCAAGTGGCATTTCATAATGATTTGATATCAAATGTCGTGGCAGCAGTCATGACAGCCAGTATTACCAAAAATTAGTAATATGACACTGATTGACATAATGTACCATGAAAACTCATGACAGTGTATAAATGACATGTTTGGTTACTGGGTATTTCTAGAATCCTACATCCAAGTTAAGAACAATTAAGGAATCTTCATTTTCAAAAAGTGTTTTAGTTTTTAGGCCACACATTAGAAAGCAAAAAGCCAGACTTCAGGCACTAGTCACTAATCTGTAGAGAATAGAATAAATACTTCGGTGAATATCTAGGGCCCTGTGTTTTCAACTAGGAGATTTATTGTATTGATTTTGTCTCTAGAAATAGATACAATATATTTGATGCATCCCATAAATGCAGCCTTCAGCTTTGCTATAATCTAATGGAGTTTGAAGCTCCACCAGTCTCTCAGACTCTATGGGGCACTTATAGAGTTCACAGAGGATCAAGCTCGTATAAAATGAGTTGATTTTGCTCTGATAGAATCAGTGGGGGATTAATAGCTTATCAGAGAAAAAAAAATGAGAAAGAAAAAGACGTTGCAGGGAATCGGAAGCTAAAGTGGTTGTCGGTACAGGAAAATGTTAAGGGACTCACCTCATGGTTTTTAATGTGGGGCGTACAGGAGTCTACTTGAATCTTTCCTTCACTTTTGTTTCCCTTGAAATAGATCAATAAAGCCTGATCAGAGTCTGAGAAAGATCAATGCAGCTCCTGATCGTTTCCATCCTACAGGCTTCAGGCTGATTGATAGGTGGTCACAGGCTGAGAGCAGGTATGGCTCAGGTTATTGCTGTTGCTCACAGAAGAGTGGACAAGTCAGCTGTCCCTCAAGCTGAAAATAATACTTCAAATAAATCGAATGAAACAACATCATGCATTACGTATAAAGTCCTTGAAACACATTTATGAAAGGAGCTGAATTTGATTTTATTTAACTTAAATAACCATCAGGATGTTTCATAAAGGGAACTGTCTTTCTGCAAGTTATGTTCAATATACAACATATGCTGCCAGCCACAGCACAGCCACAGCTTATGTTGTAATATATCTTGGAAGAGCATATATAAACTTCATGGACAAAAGTATGAGGACATGTCTTCCAAATTGTGAATTTCGCTATTTCATCCAGGTGGCACAGAGGCTAGTACTGTTGCCTCAGAGCAAGAACGTTCTGGGCTCGATTCCTAGCTGAGGCAGCTGAAGGTCATTTCGCTGTGGTCTTTTCTATTTCCCCTGGGTACTATGGTTTCCTTCACAGTCCAAACACATGTGGAAACAGACAAATGTTCTGATGTTAAGCCGCCCCAGGTGCAAATGTGTTTGTCTGTGTGTCTGAGCCGAGATGCCCTGGTGACATGTGCAAGGTGTTTTCTGCTAGTCACTCTATGGCCACCGGGATAGGCTCTAACACCCCTCATGACTGTGGTTAAGGATAAGAGCTACATAGTATGAATTAATCAATGTGTAAGCAAAGTTAGAAAAAGGACTATTCAGCAGGAGCTTCATGTATTAGGTCTTCTATGGCCAAGCATTTGCAGACAAGTCAAAATGCACCATGTGTAATTCTAACTGTAAACTTGGCAGACCAATAATCTTAACCCTTCCACAAGTATAAAGCTGGGATCTGTCAAGACTGGTCCCTAGATAGTATAGCTCAGCTGATCAGAATTCAAACACAGCATTGGCACATTTAGCTGCAAATAATGCAGCAATCTATCACAGAGGGTCCTCGAGTTGCGACAGTGATGTAACCCAAATTTCAGTCTTAGTTAACACCATAGCCTAAGTCACTTACCTATCTTAACACAGTTTTAAAACTATAACAACACAACTAAGCCACTGCGTATTCCTCCACCACACGCAACCAAACTAGTATGTCGAGACTCAAGATCAGTCAGAGCAGTGGTCATTTGTCAGTATTATGAGAACAGTAACAAAAAACTGGTTGGTCATTTGGTCATTTTAAAATGAAATGACTTTTTTGGTACATATAAATACCAACATTATAAATTGATATCAGAGACAAAATAATGTAGAATGTAGGCTGCTTAGACATAATCACGATTCACAGTTGGAACATTAACAGCCACTGAGATCTCTGTTAACATAAATAGAAGTTTTGGCAACAAATGCATGTAGCCCATGTTTTCATTGGACAGTGATGTTTTGGAGCTATTTTTTCTCCAAGGGCACTAAAAACCTTGCTAGAATAAAAGGCATTGTATATTCTACCAAGGTTCTCAGGAACCTTGCTCAGTAACTACAACATGAAGCTTTTAACATGATCATCCCAATCCTCTGACCTAAACCTCATTTAAAACCTGTAAAGTGAGCTGAAATGGAGTGTAAAAGAGAGAGGACCTAGGACTAAGAACTGATTCTTTAACCGCAAAGACATTTTCTATGAACTTTTGAACAAGAGTGCAAATAATGATGCACACGATCAGACATCTCAATAATCACAAACAGATCACATTTCAGATTTCAGATTTCTTTATTGTGTTTGTAGAACATACAAAATTCAGTGCAATCAAGACCCGGTTTTCATTAAAGATAAAATATTTAATAACAGATCATTAGTAGCAAGGTAGAGTCCATATAACCTATGGGGGACTTAAATTGCAAAATAGTGCAAAATAAGGCTTTATGTTACTGAGGTGTTGTGTTTAATGGGTGTGCTTTAAGTTCAATGTTCGATGTGGCAATTGTGGTGCATGTTTTTGATGGACCTGTAGCGTTTACCAGAGGGCATCTGTTCAAAACAGATGATGATGGCAGGATGGGATGGGTCTTTGAAGATGCTGTGTGTTTTCTGCAGACAATGGGAGGTGTAGATGTCATCCAAGGCTGTAGGTTTATGATGTTTTGTGCAGTCTTTATGATTCTCTGTAAGACCTTTTTAGTCTGCTACAGAGCTGCTGCCATACCACACCAGGATTCATACTCATGAATATGAATTAAAAAAAAAAGGAAAAAAGACATTTAATCAACTTTAGTAACATTGCTCTATTTGGCTTTGCAATCCTTACTGATGTACTGTTGCACTGATAAGCCGAATGAATTGCTCTGTTTGCTTCTGATTTCATTTGCCCGCAGGCTTTCACACAGGGCCATGGTATTTACTCATGTTATGTATTTGCGTGGTTATCAGTGTTCATTATTCTATCTCGTATGGGCCCAAAACAGTTCCTCATGTTCCACAAACCCCAAAGGGTCAGAGGTGAGAGCATTGCTATTTTTCTCCACATGAATAAATAATTGACCCATTTACATTACATTTAGCTGCACCAGAAATGTCAAACTACAAAGTGGAAAAAAAGAATTGGTGTGAATAATGATTCATATTAGAGCTCTTGATTCCTTTTCTGGGAGATGAAATGAAGGTCGAGTTGCCCTCCTCTCTGTCCTCCAAGCTCTGGAGCAAATGAACATGAGTATTCACATCAGTGGCCTGTCCACCATGATTGTCTGAACAATGTCCACATCTCTGTGATGTGACTCAAAGGTTATTCCATTTTACAAGCCATATAAATAACATCAGGCTGAAATTCTCCCTCTGTAAACAATTGCAGTGTCACCCGGGGACCTGGATGATGGCAGTAGGATGGAGGGGACTGAACATAGACATTTTATACCCAGGTCATAAACAGGGGACCATCACCACTGATGATGTCAGCAATGGTGAAGGGCACACATTTATTACTGTGTGTACCCCCACAACATAATGGAGAAACAGGACTCAGAGACACCAACTGCTGTTGTAAATAGAACATCATAGCTGGATGCTCAATGTACTGAAACATCTAACAGAGGCGGGTAGAGTGGCCTAAACTTATGCTCAAGTAAATTATCCTTTGGTAAATAACCTTATTAAGAGTGCCTTTCCAAAACACATGCTACTACATGAACGCTGCTATATAACATGGACATAACCAGAAGTGCCTTAACCTGTTTTGGGGCTCTGGGCCTGCAAGTTGTTGTGGTCTCTACAAGTCCAGTTCAAACGTATAAAATCAGTTTAAAGCTACACGGCACAACTCAATTCCCTCTTGACCGATGTGTACAAATTACACATAGTTTAGTCAATGTACATTTTTATGTTAACCTTCCTCTGGGTGGCATGCAGTGTGCAAGAATACCTTCATTTTATATGAGCATTTACCGCAAAGGTCAGTAAAAGTTATAATTTACATGGTGAAAGCAGTCAGGCATCTTTTTTCATCTCAGGTAGTTGGCAGTTATGAGCCAAGTCACACTGTAATTTCATCTCATTTCATATTTTTTCCAGAGTTAGTTAGCAGATACCAACAGGTGTGCTGTATGGTTCAACCAGTAAAAACATTTACACAGTGCAGGTCTACTGTTCTAGACTATTCTCATAACACGTGGGTTTACTTTTCTCTTTTTTTGATTAGATCATTGCAGAGCTGTTCCAAAAGAACAAATAAAAGTAGTTTACTAATGTCTTTGCTGTTCAGTGCATCATGGCTATGGAGCCTGGAAAGCTGATGTTGCCATCTCAGGTCGTAATGAACTAAAAAAATCCAATTATTTTGGGAATCTTCTTCATCAAAGTGTTTACTTATTCACTAATTATTTTTCATTTTTGAGCTTGCTGTGCTTTTAAGTCAACAACCACTGATTACCATTAGACTAAATCCAGCCTATTAAAAAGTGAAAGTGACCCTTCTGTCACTTTCTCTGCATTTTAGCAGCAGGCAGCCAGGAACACACTGCCCAGGGAGCACTGTGTGGGGATGGTACCTTGCTCAGGGGTACTTAGCAGCCTTGGGAATCCAACCCATGACTTCCTGATAGCTATTTTGGCCCCTAGACTTAAATATGTCATAGCAGATGTCACATGCTGTCACGTGTATTAGTATTGTAATAGTATTGTGTCACAATCCTGAATTAGCATGTAGCATAAACTGTCATGACATTAAACACTGTGGTATCTGTCACGGCAATTACCAATAATGGTAACATGATATTGTTATGGTAAAGCACATTTTCTATTAAAACTTTTGAAAGCATACATCATTCGTCATGACATTTATGAATGGATTTCTCAGTGTTATGCATTAGGGTTCAAGTATAGAGCTACCCCTAAGTCAGGGGCAATTATGTACTCTATTCTATTCTCTAGGGCCTGTTCCCCTCTTTTTGATGTCTAAGGGTAGAATAAATCACTAAAGCTCCAATTTGGAATTAATGACTTAAGCAGCACATACTATTACCAGTATAACACAAAGGAATTCAAAACAAATCAATAAAATGTAACTGAGTACAATTTTGATTACTTTCACCACTAATTTGTAAAAGTATTGTCTTTAAAAATTCTCAGTGATTTATAAATGTGATGTATTGATGAGTGATGCAGACATAAAGTAATCCACCTATCAGATTGCTTAAGTGCATTTAAAAAATATTGGATGACTTTTTGAAAATTATCCCATTATCTTATACATGTAAATGGATTCAGAGAGTCATTTCCTAATTTACAATAAACCATACATTTTCCATTACTTTGGCATAAAGAAATGTATTGCAGCATAAAAAGTATCAGGTTAGTGTGATGAATTGATAATGTTTTAATGTATCTGAAACTATATTTAATTTTTGTACTGAATAGCAGTTTTGTATAAAAATGGACATCTCATTCTTTTACTGGGTGGTATAATCGTATTTTGAGAGTGATTTCATTTTGCCTCCCCGTTTCCTGATTGCTTTGTACGGCCTGTGTCATTTTTATGGAAGAAAAAAAATTGTCAGCGATGTTTTTCTTTAGATTGTGCTAGATGTAAATGAATTGTTTTGTCGCTTGCTGCTACAATTTTTCATTGAATCTTCCGTTTGATAAATGCGGGAGGTGAGTAAATTAACCTTGGGTACAGAGCCACTTGCTGCTGTCTGTGTTATCTTTTAATATGAAATTCATGATCTATTCAAATGCATGCAAATAAGGAGTGAAAATGGACTCTTCTGTCCACATTCCACATTCCAGTCTCTGAAGTGAAACCAGCATGTGATGCAGGTAATCGCTTGATGAAGGGCAATCAGAGCTCATTTCCCAAGTGTCCAACAACTAAACAAGCTGAAAAACAAGAGCGGCCTGTGCATGGTTATTTCTGCTAATGATGCAATGCAACACCTCCGTCAATCTATATGTAACACTAACTATCCCACGTTAAAAGCGGATGGGGCTAATGGCTTTTAATATGATATAATAGCATGGATGTCACTTTTAATTGGGGTTTTGATTGTCTGAAGTGGTCTCACCATTGCAGCGATTAGTAATGATACACCGTTAACCCCTCGACCTTCCGCCAGAGACCACACCACCTCTCTCTTTTTACATGGCCTAATTGCAGCTTCTCCACCGAGGATGTGGGTAATTCAATATGATGCCAAGCTCTCCATCCGAACCCATCTGGATTAAATGTCCATCAAACTCCTGCAGTTAATCACAATCCATGTTTTGTACCCAAAGATGTGCTAGTGTTACACTACAGGCACGTCCCATCCAAAGCTGAAGCAATTATGAAGCCGACGTGTAGCCTGTGGGGAATATGCAGGACACTCTGTATACAGTAAATTACAGCAATAACGCAGGAGCAGACAACGCTGAACCGCACCTCTTTTGGATAAAATACACTTCCAACCTTCCAGTAATCCCGCTCTTTTAATCATATAAGAGACCATTAAAGCTGTTTAATCATTATCCTGAGCAAAAATTCACAGGAAATTATACCTTACATCAGCTGTCAGTGTAATTAAAAGGGTGGCATCACCATTTGTCATCATTTGGGTGCTGGAATGCCTAATAAATGCAAATGCATGTCGCTGTGTGAGGCTTTTATGGGTTTCCCATTGGGACTAATCATGAGTGAAGAGGCAAACATAAAAGTCAACCCACTGTCGCATTGCCACTCTTCATGAACATTTATGCGTCCCTTATCAGATTATGTGGAACCGATGATGAATGGAGAGCTGTTTTAAAAGTGGGAGATGAAAAAAACAAAAGCTGAACATTTTCTACAAAACAAAAAGCTCACAGAAATCTGGGCTAGTTTTTTTAATAGACACCAAAAACATTAGTGTACAGTTTGATGATAAGAACTACCTGAACTGTGTGGAATATAAAGTGTATTATATGTAAACTTGTATGTATTTTCAGAATATCTCAGAACACACTCAGCTGAGCATTACTTAGAGCGATTGTTAAAACATCTCACTATCTTGCGTACACTTTGAAATTGCTCATTTGAACGGAGCATATGGAGGGGAACAGAAAAGTGAAGCATGTCAGTAAAATCCATTTACTGCTCAATTTTCCCAGCAACTAAGAAACAGCCCTGCTGATAAAAAGAAAATTTCCTACAAAAGAAGTAGCACAGACTAATCCAGAAATAGTCTCTTTGGGAGTGAGCCTTAGTATGCATGTTTTGAATTTGTACATTAAACAGCTCTAAGCTGCTTTTCTACTTTACAATGGACTGATTAAGGTTATTGTGTGTAAATGTTATGATGGTAGAGATAATCAGATAATCTACAGGTGGGTTTACATTATCCCACCTTAATGCATAACTTGCTACTAATGCATAAGTATTACTAAACATAATTCTGCAAAAAAAATTGAAATGATTGAAATCAGAGCATATTTTCTCATTTAAGCCACATGACATTCAAAACCAAAATAAAAATGAAAGCTATGGGCTTCTTTGAGTATGATTCAGTGATTACCACAGACAATAGGGGTTCTATTGTATTGCAGTCAATGACCTCCCAGACATAAGGGGGAACGTTTTTAATAGTTGATGAGGTAGGAATTAACTAAAGCACTCTGAAGCGTGACATCAGTTAATAATAGGATAGGATTTTTTATTAACAGCACATCTGTAGAAAAGATGATTGGGTAAAGGACTTCTCCTTTGGCAAACATGTTTTTAATGGATTCCTCACATCAAATTTTTTTGCACGTCTCACTCATTTTCCTAATTTTCTCACAGGAAGGAGCAATGACAAGCAAAAGACATGAGAAAAGAATAAAGACGAACAATCAAAGATACCAGATCCACCCAAGGACTGCATCACTCCTAATCCATCCCTTACATGCATTTGCAATATCATCTCCAATATCTACAATCATCTATGATATTTTATCAGGTATTATTTTGCTTTTTATATAGAGTTTGTTTAAAAATTATTTACATGATTGCACATACATCAGTAAGGCCAAGTCAGCACATTGAACTCTGTGTTCTTCAAACCATGTGGCTGGACACATCCAGCCGTAAGAGGCCACTGCCATCAGAGAGTATTGTTGCCATGAAATGGTGGACCTGTTCTGCAGTAACATTTAGATAGGTGACATGTCAAAGTAACATCCGCATGAATGCCAAGCCCCAAGGTTTTCCAGCAGAACATTGCCCACAGAGCAAATGAAAATCTGTCCCCAGATGCTGCTCTCCTCTGCTCTTCCACTTTGAGCACACTGACTGGGACATGTTTAGGGAGGCTCCAACACATGGTGGTTTTGCCAACCTGGAGGATTGCATGGCGTCAGTGACTGGCTACATCAGCAAGTGCATCAATGACATAACTGTATTCAAGACCATCAACACACACTCCAACCAGAAGCCACGAATGACTGCAGAGGTGCATGCGCTGATGAAACCGAATATTGTCTTCAGATCAGTAGATAGGGCTGTCCTGAGATATACCATCAGAGCAGTGAAGCACGCACATGCCCAGAAAATCTACAGCCTCTTCGAAGACACAGGAGATGTACACCACATGTGGCAGGACATCCGGCCCATCACTGACCATGGGGCATCTCCACCCTCCTGTGATAGAGAGACCTTCCTTCCAGATGCACTTATATACCTCTACACGCGATCAGGTGGTCTGTCTCACCAGAGTTGATGTGAGGAGAACTCTGTATAGAGTCAACTCACAGAAGAAATAGACAACATTCCTGGTTTGTGTGCTCAGGATGTGCTGGCTTATGTTCTCACAGACATCTTCAACATTTCTTTGTGCACCACCATCATCACCATGCAAAAGAAGTCGTCCAGTATGTCAGCATTATCTCCAGTACAGCAAGACTGTGCACAGGGGTCTCTCGGGCTGTGTGCTCAGCCCTGTGCTGTTCACACTGCTGACCCACGACTGTGCATCAATGCACAGCTCAAACCACACCATCATATGTGCCGATGAAAGTGGTGGATTTGATCAGTGGGATTAGTGGGTGGTATACAAAGAGGAGGTGCGACGGCTAATGGACTGGTGCAGAGCCAACAAACTGTCTCTGAATGTAGACAAAGCAAAAAGCAAAAGAGACGTTTTTTGACATGAGGGCATGGCACGATTGTTCTCCATTGATGGCTCCTCAGTGAAGATTGTCCAGAGCACCAAGGAATCCGCCTATACTTTTTAGTCAGCAGGAGAGCACAGGCTGTTCCTCAATTCCTCATAGACATCTCAAAAATGTCAAGCTTGTTTGGTTCTGGATAAAATTTGTTTGAAGGATACAGCTACATTTAAATTAACAGAAGGGTTAGGTAAAGGCCATTTGGCTGCCGGAATGTCAACACACTGCTACAATGCTAGTTTTCCTAAACATGAGAACTATGATGAATTAGGGGTGCCTCTGAGCCAGGCTGTTCTCTGTAAAATCTGGTCAACAATTCTTGTGCCAAATTCATAGTGTTGTCATTATTAAGCGCAGGTTAGTTTTTTCAACTCGTTGTTATTTCTTGGGCTCACTGTTTTAAACTGGACTATGCCAGTAGATATTTGTGGATATTTTATGCAATTTACAGTAAATTTCTATATTATGGTTTAAAATACAGAAACTCAAGGCCATGACAAGGCAGAAGCCACAACAAAAATAAGGCTCTCGTTTATACTGTTTCCAGCTCAACTACATGGAAGAGTGTATGACTTGCATAACATAAGTGACCACTTGTTGTTCAATAGAAACATAGTCTCCCTTGAGTAAGCATGATCATGTGTCCCACTGAAGCGATTTCTTGGCCTTCGCCTTGCTCCATTTCCTTTGAAGAAACATGACAAACACAAACAGAAATGTATCAGCTGCTGTATAGATGTAG
>JBBPDC010000002.1:7359731-7372467 GCA_037974485.1 Hemigrammopetersius urotaenia
TATCCTGTTTGAGCACTGGTTATCCAGATTTGGTGATCCTGAAAAGTTCCTATCCGGATCAGATTGATCCAATCCGATGTTGCTTTGAAAAACTGGCTCAAAAGTAAGCTGGATTACGTGATCACGGATCGCGCAAAAAAAGGATTATTAAATCCGGATCAATTTTATCCGAATTAAACCTTTTGAAAAACCGGGCCCTGGTGGGTAAAACCCAATGACCACAAAGTTGCATGTTCAGTTTCTACCACTGTGTCCTTAACCCTCCAGATGACTGTCCCTGTAACTAATGATTGTAATTCGCCCGGGATAAGGGCGTCAGCCAAATGCCACCTTTAACCTTTAGTTGTAAAATGCATTGAGGATATTTCTGTTCTCCCAAAATAAATCAGAGCTGTTGTATAAGTTTCAAAATACAAAATACAGTCTGTCAATCAAAGACAGTGCCCAGGTACTGGTAATAGATTATTTCCACACTTTATATACGTTCTAAAAAACCAAAATCTGTAATTTGGTCATTCACCTGAAGTGAAAAGTGAAAGTGACCATTTGTCATATGTGAACACACCACTGCACACAGTGTGAACAGCACGAAATTCTTCCTCTGCATTTAACCCATTCACCAAGTGAAGCAGGGGGCAGCCAGGAACACGGCGTCCGGGGAGCAGTGTGTGGGGTGTGGGGTACCTTGCTCAGGGTACCTCAGCGGTGCCTAGCAGTCTTGGGGATTGAACTCGGACTTTCTGGTCGCAGGGCGGATGCCTTAACAACTAGGCCACCCAACTGCCCTGAACCTTTAATTAACAGGCAAAAGGACAAAGAAAAGATTTTCATTCATTGTTTTTATTTATTTTACCAAATAGAATGAAGTTTGTCAGTGAAAATACTGAAAATCTTTTTGCCTTTTAAATAAAGGTCTAACTGATTTACCAAAATAAAGATCGCAGCTTTTTATTGTAATTTTGAAAAGTGTCCCAACCTATTTGGAAAGCGGGGTTTGTGACGTCCACTGGTTCTCCATGGATTTCGGTAATAGTCCTTGCCACCCCATGTTTGGTGAAATCTACAAACATCTCTTTGGTCTTGGTGACATTCAGCTTCAAACAGGATCTATCTCACACTGTTCCAGAGGCTCACTGAGGACAGGCCTGTGATCTTGGGCAGGGTCTGAAAAGCGGAAGAAAGCACAATAACCTTCTGCAGACTTCACCGGGTGGTGATTAGGATGGAGGCTTCTGCAGTCATCTGTGTACAAAATGAACAGCAGGGGTGAGAAGACACAGCCTTAGGGGGAATTAGGGAATATATCCCAGACGTTGGAGAGCCTTCTACTGACCAGCACCTTCTGTGTTCTTAGGGTGAGGATGTCCATGATCTCCAGAATTAGCTGGTTAGCCAGCCTGCAGCAGTAAACAAGTTCATTAGCTAGGATGAGGGCTTAAAAGGTGTTAAAGACAGATGAGAAGTCTGCAGAAGCCTAGCAGATGTATTTGGGCCCTCTGGGTGCCCTTTGAGTGTTCATGAACTGTTATTAGTGTAAAGACTCTGGCATCATCGAACCCTTTCTTGGCACGACATACAAACTGAAGAGCATTCATTTGTGCAGCTGTAGTGGGGGCCATTGGTCTGAGTTTATTCCTCTTGGGGAGGGGAATGATTGCAAGTAGAACTGTAGTAGATGCGGTTCTCTGGAATAGCGGCTCCTAGCTACCTAGCACAGTATTTCAGTGTATGGCCACAACCATGTTTACATGATTTAGGCCCTTAAACTTTTGTCACAGTGTAATTTAGCTTTATACTGACCTTCACAGCAACCATATTTCCTTGATTTGAAAATACACCCTTCAGTACAATTAATGCCACGGAGCGGTTAAGTGGATCGTAACTTGTAACAAGAACCTGACGTGGGCCTACTGACTGTAATTTACCATAACTTATAAATATATTAAGTATAAGTTATAAATATATTTAAATTCACTTGCTGACCCCCAAAATAATTTTTTTCCTGATGCACCACTATATTATTGTTCTGAACGGCGTACATAAAAAGAAGACGTTTTTCACACAGTAATATATTTGGTTACATTTTCCTTGTATAGGCCTACAGCACGATTCCTGTAAGCACTGTGAAGTTTTCTGGAACTGAATCTGTCAATCTATATGTCTAGATGGATTGATGGACGGATAGATAGATAGACATAGTACCCCAAAATCATGTATCACGATATTATCATTATCGATAGTATAGAATTTCCCTCGGGATAAATAAAGTTCTTTCATATCTCATACCTGTTTCTGATAGTATAGTGCGTACACTATGAAAGCAAACCCCTTAATTTTACTCCTTAAAATTACCTTAATTTTGACCCTATTTTCCAGGAAATTAAAGAAATTTAAGGGGGAAAGATTAAGGCTGATTAAGGGTAAACCTACTGAATTTTCCTCTTACTTTTTAAAAGTTGCACCTTAAATAATAGAACCTCCTTAAGGGGTTTTACACTCGTGCCTTAAATCTTCTTTTAAGGTAAAATTAAGGGATTGCTTCACAAATTAATTGCCACTTAATTCAGATTAAGGGGGTTGGTGTATTTTCAAGTGTAAATTAAGGTAGGGTTTAGCACATTTTAAGTACATTGTGTTTCATAGTGATAGTACTGAGTGTTTGTCCCCCGCCCATGAGTTTCCTCTCGGTCTGCTCCGCTGGGGGGCAGTGCTAGTCTGGTCTGGGGTCCCGGCCTGGCGGAGACTCTCCTCGTGCTGCTGGGATATTGGAGGATTGGCTCGCGGTACAAAGTCATGGCGACCGTCGTCCGGCGGGTTCTCATCGGCGTTGCGACTGCAGATTAAACCGGGGAACGGGAGAAAGAGGTCGGTGGACTCTGCTGGGATCCTGTGCGGTCTCTGGGCTCTGTTGTGGTCATGTGTGATCGGTGCTGTGGGGTTTGTGCTGCTCGGAGAGCCGGGCTGGGTTAGCAGGGGTGCTAACTCCGTTAGCTGGGCCGCCGGGGGCGCCTTTGTTAGCAACACGAGTAACCAACTTTTTTATAAACCGAGGGTCATTTTTTTATTTTTTATTACTGACCTAAGTGCTGTTTTACTTCACCTACACTGTCGAATACATGTTCCGACATTTAGGTGAAGTATTAAAGTCAAATCTAGCTGGTGTATTCTCCTCTCCCACGTTTGTTTAGCGGTGATTAGCCTGACCTGGACGGGGGCCTAGCTAGGCGTTTATACTCGGCTAATGTAGAATTTCTCATGTTTAAATACGATCTTAAACGTTTAGTTTATGTTTTTAAGTGTTTATATATACCCAGTATAATATATTTACTAACAAGTTGACATGAGTGTGTGTGTTGTGTGTACGTGATTTGTTGGTTTGTTAGGTTTGCTAAGTGAGTTGAAGCGGTGTGTAGCCTTACGTAGTGAAATCCCTCTCCTGTGGCGCTTAATAATTTAAACACGACTGACTCAACACATTCCTCAAGTCAGATAAGACATTTTTCTGCAATAGTATTTCGAATATAACCTAAATGTCTTTACCTAGTTGTTTAAATAATAGCTTGGAGTCTCGTTAATTGGTGCTTAGCATGTAGCTCGCTGGTTTAGGAGACTTCTAGAAGGTGCATGTGGGTCTTGGAGCCTCATCCAGCTCAACAAAAACACACTGGAGCTTCAAGCTACATTTTTTATTTGTCTTTTGAGCTTATCTGGTGTAGTTGACGTTGCACTAATGGTTTCGTTGAAGGCGCTGTGGGTCTTGGCGGGAGTTGTTTTTGTGCAACAGTTTTGAATGTGGGAATGTCTGTAGTGCGCTGTTACAGTAATACTATTATATACGTACATACTTCCACTTTAACTACTATTAACATCAAACGTTTACTTCTAGTATATATTTTGTTGGTTTAATCAAAGATTTGGGGAAAACGCCAGGCATTAGAATCAGACGTTTTTGATCCCAGATGAAATGGCCTTTGTTGTGACTGCAGAGACAATAACAATACAAAATATAAAGTCTAAATAAATCCAATGAAAATCTGTGGGAAAAAGTCAATATTAAATATACTATGATTTTACACAAATGCTGGGTATACACAAGATTAGTGGCTTACAGTTAAGTGAATGACTGACTAATAACACAGATGGTAGTTAGGAGCCTGTTATTATGCTTAGTAGAGATCAATAGTATATAATTAAGTGGTAGTCATATTCACATGTTAAGACTATTGCACATAATGAAGTGATTCAGCACCCATTTAGAAAACTTCGCATGTTAAAACAAAAGAACAGTATGAAATATAGTAAAAAGTCAAAATAAATGTTTTTTTTAAATGAATACATCTTGTTTAGCCGGACAGTGCTGCATGGAGAGGCTCTGTATTTAAAATAAAAACGTTCACTTTACGCTGTTTGTAACAGTATTACATGATTGGGTTGAAGGTGCAGTTTTCCCCAAACAGAATAAGAATAAAACAACCTGGTTATGTTGTAATACCATATGTATTAGATGTGGAAATGTTAATCACATTTACAGTAAGCATGTGAATTATGTACACTGTTCCTTATAGTAAAGTCTTTATTTCTCTCTTTTTTTTTTTTATTCCTCAGACTGAACTGAGAGGTTCACAGGAAGATCAACATCTTTAATTTCACATAGGTTAAAGAAAAGTCACACCACCACCAGGGTCAAGAGGTCTGCACAAATGGAATGTGCCACAAATGCCAGTGTTGGTATGTGCAATTTTGGTTTGAAAGTGTTTGTTTGGGGGGTGTTTACTTGCTTCATCCTGTCATTAAAATGTGGCTGAATATTCACAAGGAGGGGTTTGAAAATATAATTCACTAGGCAGCTGGTAGCGTAGTGGTTAAGGCGTTCGCCCTGCGATCAGGAAGTCATGGGTTCGTATCCCAAGACTGCTAAGCACCTCTGAGGTACACTTGAGCAAGGTCCCCACACACTGCTCCCCAGGTGCTGTGTTCCTGGCTGCCCGCTGCTTCACTTGGTGAATGGGTTAAATGCTTAGTGACCACTCTCTCATACGTTAAGAGCACAAAATACTTTCTTTCACTTCACTTTAATTGTCTACTTAATGTTTTGTGGTTTAAATAGTGAATTGTAGTTCGGAGGACACAGACCACAACTAGGATTTTTATTGATTGAAAATACCAGTTAGTCTCAAAATGTGTCTCACTGGTAACAAGCCTGACTCTCCAGTTGTTTTTTTTTTTTTTAAATGTGTATGAAATTATGCATATGGTTGATCAGATGCAGCATATATATATGCTTGCCAGCAGAGTATAAAGTTAGCAAAAGTCAGCGATACTTAATAAACTATAAGCAGAACTAGTTGGTGGGCCATGCTTCACCTGATAAGTGAATTACTTGCAACCTGCCTTAATTTCTAACCATCAAACTTAACATTTTTAACAGTGAACTTTTCAAAATCTGACCGATTAATGAAATGCTGTGTCATGTTAAATGTTTTTAACCATTCTCATTGCAATGATTATTAAGAGCGGCATTGTCAGTAAACGAAACCATATATATTATTTAAACTATACATATTAAAAAGGATGCACTTTTAAGTACTAAGGAAGTTTTAGAACCCACTAAAATTTTTTTTTTTTTTATTGATTCTCATATTTCGCATTGAACAAACCAAGACCTCTGTGTATGCGTTTTTGTTTTATTTTTATTGCGTATTTTTTGTTATAATATACTGTTTGACATAAGCATTTAGCTTGTATAACAACTTGCAAGTGACAGTACTTGGTCCTGTTTAGGTTTGAGGCAGAGTTTAAAATATGTAAATCTAGATTTATTTTCCACATTTAGCAAGAAAAAATATTCTTGTGATCAAATAATTTGACATTTCTCAGACTACAAAGAGCTGTTGCTGTGTTTTTCAGAAGATCCATCTGAAACTGCCCTGTATGAAGATGTACCTCTCAGGGACGGTAGTGAGACGCCACGCAAGAAAAATAAAAAGCACAAAAAACACAAAAGTAAGAAGAAGCGCAAGAAGAGAAAGGGTGAAAAGGAAAGCAGCTCTGAATCTGGGGTAGAATCTGATGGAGATTCTCAGATAAAACAAAGGTAAAAATCATGACATACGATGCAGGTTATATCAAACATATATTGGGGGGGAAACTAATTTTACGTTTAATTTACCCAGTACGAAAAAAGAAGGCCCATCAACTCACGGCGATGATGAGGATAAAGAAACCACAAGAAATTCTGCTGCAGGTTAGAATTAATTTGTCTTTGCTTGAATTTCTTCACAGTTTTAGTAAATTTTGTGAAACCTAACTTGTCAAAACGACTTCCTTTTTTGGCAGATGATGAAGATGGCAAAGTCAAAAAAACAAAGCGCCATGCTGGGAAAAAGAAGAAAAAGAAGAAGCGCAAAGAAGAAAAGCAATCAAAAAACTCTCCTTCTCATTCACAGTCTGCCAGTACATCTGACTCAGGGTCAGAGTCAGAATCTGAATCAAAATCGGCTCAAGCATTGTTAAAGGATTCGCCTAGCTTGGCCAGGAAGTCTCCCATGGGTGCTGCGAAACACTCAAATGATGGGTACAAAGAAAAAATGTCACAGTCAGATGAAATGAAGGGAGAGGTGACTAGCAAAACAGAACATTGTGAGGAGAAACACACAAAATCTGCATGGAGGAAAGATGAGGTTTCTGAGGCTGCATGTGGTCAAGCTGTAAATAGGGAACAATACAGTGAGAAGGACATAAAAATAGAAAATTCTGGAGAAAATGGAAGCTTTAGCAAAGCTCAGGAACTCCCTGATATCATCCCCAAACAGGAGAACGTCCACAAAGAGCAAGTCAGTCAGAAAGAATCAAATGGAGATAAGAGGGGAAAGAGAGATGCTGATAAATCACTTTCAAGGTCAAGGTCGCGATCACTTTCTGTCAATAAAGGGACTAAATCAAGCCTGAGTCGTTCCAGAACTCCAAAGCGAACATCTGGCAAATCAGCATGTCAGTCACGATCAAGAGAAAGGTCCGTTTCTACCTCAAAAAAGAAGGTTATGCAAAGAAGGCAGTCAAGATCTCCATCAGAAAAACAAAGGTCTCGATCTAGATCAGTCAGAGGAACAAGACGGAAGTCAAGGTCCCATTCTGGAAAGAGAAGGCAACGATCTGACTCCAGATCTCGTACTAGGGCCAGAAGATCTAGATCCAGGTCCCTGCGACGTGGCCGCCGCACAAGATCTAGATCTGCTGTAAGGCTGCGCCGGTCGCGATCAAGGTCAAAACGATCACTTTCTCGCAGAAAAACGCGCGGTTCAAAATCACGCTCCAGATCTGTCCGTAGAGGCAGGCGATCACGATCCCGTTCTCGAAGAAGGACACCAGTATCTCGTGCTAGAAGGTCTAGGTCTGTCAGGAGAATGAGACGGACCCGTTCACGGTCCGTTGTTATCCTCAGGAGATCTAGATCTCGAATGAAGAGAAACAGACGATCTAGATCAAGGTCAGTTCGTAAAAACAGATCAAGGTCTAGAACCCCAAGACGAAAAAGTAGATCTCCCTCTCCTCTGCGCTCCAGGCACTCAAAGTCAAGATCCCCTGCTGTTCGCCAGAGGAGGTCAAAATCTCCACGTAGGACAAGCTCACAATCAAGGTCTCCAAAGCAAAATAAAAATTCAAAGTCACGATCTGTCTCACGGCGTTCAAAGACTAGCTCACCTAGATTTAGTAGAGGAGCAAAGAAAACTAAAAAAAATCGATCAAGATCAGTTTCACAAAGAGACACATCCAGATCTAGATCCAATTCAAGAGAAAAGCTTTCCTCAGAAAGAAGTCAGTCTCCAGCCAAGAGCAGGACTAAATCTCCTGCTGAAGAAAGAGAATCTTCAGTGGAGCACCAGAAACAGTCTAATAGTAGTAATAAAGAAGTGTTGGAGTCCAAAATTAAGAAAGCCATCCCTGTAGAAGACCAGACAAATCCCACAAAAGGGTGGAAACCACTATCAAAAGAATGTACATCACCTCCCAAAATATCAAATGAGGACTCAACACAGACGGAACGAGAAATAAAAAATGAAAAAGAATCTAAGACTACCTTGGAGGGCAGAGGAAGGCAAAACACATCTAGATCAAGGTCCTCTTCTTCGGAACCATTACCTCAACATGGAAGCACTAGCTCGGATGATAATGAGCAATCTGATAATTCAAGATCACCGTCACCAAGTCCAGCAAAAAAAGAACCACGGTCAAAACCAAGCCTAAAGTCCAAGTCACCTATTCGTAGGAAGCGCTCCCGGTCCATTTCATCCACCCATAAGACAAGGTCCAAATCAAAGTCTGTTAGTAGGAGGGAAAGGTCCAAATCTCCTGCAAGAAAACGAAAATCTAGATCTCCTTCACACAGCCAAAGAAAGAGGTCAAAATCCAGGTCACTTGTCCGGAGGAGGAGATCACGTTCAAGGTCAGTTGCTCGTAGAGGAAAATCAAGGTCGAAGTCTCGCGCAAGGACTAAGCGTTCAAAGTCTAAATCTCCCAAAAGGAAACGATCCAAGTCAAGATCACCAGTCCGCAAAAGGCGATCTAAGTCACGCACTCCTGCTCGGAGGAAGAGGTCCAAGAGTCCAGAAAAAAGTAAAAGATCAAAGTCGCGTTCTCCGGCAAGGAAGAGACGGTCAAGATCCCGGTCAAGGTCACGGGCTCGCCATTCACGATCTAGGAGATCTCGCTCTGCCTCTCGCCGGAGAAGACCTGTGTTCCGAGGGCGTTCTTTTGACAGACGAGATCGGTGGAAACGTGAGCCAAGCCATTCTCCTATTCTTATTCTTCGTAAAAGAAGATCCACCTCAAGAACACGTCGCAGCACTAGCAAAACACCACCACGTCTTACTGAGCTAGGTAGGGCAACATTTATGCTTTTTCAATGTATGCAGTTGAAAGTATGAGCTTGATGTTCATGTATATTTTCTCATTTCTTCTTCACAGACAAAGATCAGCTCCTAGAGATTGCGAAGGCAAACGCTGCAGCAATGTGTGCGAAAGCAGGAATGCCCATCCCAGAAAGCCTCAGGCCTAAGGCTATTCTCCAGTTGCCTTTGCCAACCCCTACTCCGGCCCCCCTAACTTTGCCTCTGCCCCTGCCAGTTCCCAACTTGCCCTTGACCCTGCCGCTGGGCATACCTGGTGTGCCTGCAATGCCAAACATGCCTATGAATGCTGCTATGGCTAGCATGACAGCAGCCACGATGACTGCAGCCCTGTCTAATATGGGAGCGTTAGCAGCTATGCCCCCCATGCCTCCGCTGCCTACCATTACCAACAAACCCCCTCCAGCACCTACACCTAATTTGGCTAACATCGAAGAAGTGAAGAGAAAAGTGGCCCAGCAGGCTAATAGCATCAGTATCAAAGAGTTAACAGAGGTGAGATACTTTGGCATGCTGTGCTATTAGTTTTCCATGTTGGTTGAGAGATTGATTAGTGGTAAATAGGAAACTACAAATTAAGTAACGTGACACAATGTTGTAATCTTGTAACATAGTATAAATGGTAATCTGTTAATGGTGTTTTGCTTTCAGAAATGTAAACAGATTGCAGAAAGTAAGGAGGAGATGAGCATTGCAAGACCACATGTTTCGGATGATGAAGGCAGTGGTAAACGGGTAAGTGGTCATTACTTGTTTAAGGATATCTAGTTTTAACATTAAGAGTCAAATTATAGATGGCATCATTATTTGAATGCAAATGAGTAAATTAACCAACAGAGCTGGGTTAGTAAGAAAATTAAGTGATACACAAGGACAGACTTTATAAAAGGGGTATTTGGCTGACGCCCTTATCCAGAGTGACTAACACTCCTCGGTTATAAAATTGAATAAGCCTTTTCACACACCATCTGAGTTTTACAGATTAATTGTCTGTATTAGGTAAATCTTTATTAAAAATGGTATGTTTTTTTTCCTGCAATTTAATTAAACAAGTTGTAGTTCTGCCTGAGGTTTTGTATTCCGAAACCATCTCTAGTTTCACAAGCTCATCTTGGCAGACATTCTACATATGTTGTAGGTATCGTTTGTTTTCTTTTGTTTTAATAGGTTTGTTAAAAATCTCAAAAATCTAAAGGCTTGGAGTGCACCTATATTTATTGTTATGGATGTTATGGATAGTGGTCCCAACCCTATTTATCAGTCCCCTGCAGTCCACATTATTAAGCTTCGGGTCTTCTTTGTAAATGTATTTAAGTCAAATGTAAATAGTATGCTGTTGCAATTAATGAAGTCAGTTATTTCTCTCTTTTTCTTTTACAGTAACCAACTGTGCTGCTTTGTTCACTACATCTTCCGCCCAGGGTTAACAGTTGAGATGATGAAGTCGTGATCTTTATGGAGGTGGACCAGGTTCAGATATTTTGGACATTTCAACAGTCTAGATGTTTTTCCTTAACTTGATGACACCCCTGTAGGCAACAGATTTCAGGACTTGATCTACTAGACTGGATCATTTTGTGTGTCTTCAGGTGGATTGAGGTGCTTCCTCATACAGTGAAGCAAAAGCTGTGCTTGGTCACATTCAAAGTGAAGTATTATTTGACTTTCAGTGTGGTCTCTCATGACAAGCAACTTTTTCAAGCTGCTCTTTTTGATTTTTTTTTGGTTAACACGATGACTATTACTTCACCCATCACCCAGCCCCATGCTTCATCTCATTAAATACAAATCTCATTTATTAAGTACTTTTGTGATCAGGATTTATGTTTTTAATTTTTTGGTGAAGGTTTTTTTTTTTATTCAAGAAATTAAATTTAAGGAACGAGGAACTGCTAGACTTCAACGACAGTAGTTTCTTAAGTGCAGTTGTCTGCAGCTGGCTCAGAAACATTGTTGGCAATGGCTGCTTGGGGTGTTAACAGTTAAAGCCTGGTTGGATATTCATAATAATGAGCGGACCTACATTTGTCACACCTTTTGAGGGGAATCCTTGTTTCAGGTGTTTTTAGATTTCTGAAACGATTTAAAAAGGTGCACACTGTCTGTTTTAGCAGCTTAGGTGGTGTACAGTACTGTTTTATCTTGTAATTTGAATTAATTAAAATTGTACATGCTTTTTGCCCAGTAGAGACTTTGTGTTGGGGTGCGTTGTTTATGGTAGCTGTCGAATTTTACATTCATGGCAATGGACGATTAAAAGATGAGAATGCATAATATTTACTGAGAACAAAAACTGTTTCTTGTTGGGACACCTGTACTTTATGCTTTACTGTTTAATGTGTAGCTTAGGTGTTCATTTTCTTGACTATCTGTTCATTCTCCTTATTTTTGCATTTACCTTCTGTATTTTTGGTACCATTTTAATAGTTTGTGCAGAGTCCTGTTAGTTCAAGGCTGATCAAAATTTATACAGAGTTCAGCCTCAGAAAAGATTTTAACTATTAATTTAACTTGCATACGATGTCTCTTCGAGCTTCAGATTTATCCTAGTAATGCAATCATATAGAACAATGTTATATACACATGCACATGTGCTAGTTCCACTTGTCTGTTAACCCCTGACGAGCACCCCTGATGAAGTGAAGGGTAAAGTACGCTCTTTGCGACTTTCAGCACATTCTCTACACTCAAACAAAGCTATTCTTGTTGGTCTCTCACTGGATGGACTGCATATGCTAATCTTGTTAAATTGCCTACAACAAGCACGAGTACATATTTTACCAATATGTGATTTGAGTCTGGATTTGTACAGTAAGGTTAAACTTAGATTTAAGGTTTTGGTTAAGCAAGTGTGAATGCAATGTTTGAGTAAAATGTTGACCATCTACACACTACCCAAAATGTGACCAAAATGTTTCAATTTTCTTTTGCTTCCCATTGCTAGACCTTACTGAGGGGAAATATTTCACCATTACTGTAAAATGTGTGTTGATTATTTAGGACACTGGTCACTATTGAACACCCTAGTATTGAAAACATGAAAGCCAGTGTACTTTTGTATCCTTTGTATAGGCCCGAGTTCCATGTTCGTAACATAATGTAGTTTCCACAATTTTGATTAAACCTTAGTTTTTCCTCTGCCATAAGACTGTCGCTTGCTTTGTACATAATGCAACCTTGATTATTAAAATAAATTACCATGATCACTTTCAGCTTGTTTTTCTTTTCTGCTCAGTTTGAGCTTTGCCTTCAAGAATTCAGGTTCAAGGTCCAAACTTCAGTGGTATAATGGCTTTTTTGTAATGCAAGACAGCGTTTTCTGTTAAGCCAAAAGCTCATATTGCTCTTAATGATTATAAAGTGACCAAGATAGTGTGCAAAAAAGCATTAGAATGTGTATCAGAGTACTTCATTCACTGATTCACTAATCTCATAGAACGCCTATTTAATCTCAAGGCAATTTGTTGTATCCAGTTTATCACAAATTCAGTCTAAGAATATTAGTCAAATATGTTACATGGATAATGTCAATATTCTAATGTCAAATAAGTAACTATTCTTAAATGTAGTGATTTACAAATGTATAGCTCCTCACCCCCTAATCATGTTAACGTATACAAGCATGAATGTAATTTTATTTTATGGTTCTGCTTTATTACATGTTAGAACTGTTGCTCAAAATTAGTTACATTCGAGACTGAACATGTACAAATTCGTGAAATCAAGACAATTGTGGATTAACCTAAATTGTTAGGGTGGTGGTGGCATAGTGGGTAGGATACTCGCCTCTAGACCAAGAGGTCATGGGTTCGAATCCTACCTTCAGCACA
>JBBPDC010000002.1:7372567-7391242 GCA_037974485.1 Hemigrammopetersius urotaenia
ATAATGATGATCAGGGTTATACATAGGCTGTTTATATATTTGGGCCCAGGGGCCAACAAGTTATGTGTTAAAAGTGCTCACCTCGGGGGCAAGGAAAAAAGTTCAGGCTCAGGAATTTTTTCCACTATCAGCCCTGCTATTGACACAAGTGTGTGCAGCAGACTGGTGATAAACAGGAAAATGCAGTGTTTCTCTTAGTTATTTTCTGAGAGATTCATTGGGTTAATGGCTGAAGCTTTGTGGTAAAATTAGTGGTGAATGTTTTTTCTCCTATGAACTGGGCAAATGTAAGGGCAGAGTGGTTTTGGCTCCTGACCATGACCAAGCTCACTCAGGCACCTTCAGGTGGGAGGGTGTTTTGTTCTTTCCAAATGGGTCAGAAACTCTTACTGGGTGGAAACTGCTTTTATGAGGAACAGGAAAATCAACAACTGACACAAAGTGAGATATTTACATTCTGAATGGGGAGATAGGCAAATGTTTTCCGTTGTCTCGTTCCGTGAAAACGGACTGTCTGTTTTTAAACACTGAGGGTCAGCGTGTTTCCTTACCTTTGATATATTTAGTAGCATGTTTTGGACCGATATTACTACTGATTACTTCTCTCTTTGATGTGTAAACTGAAAACTGAAATAAATTGAGTATAAAAGGACAACAAATTAGCAGGATCTACTTTTGACTGAATTTGATGGTAGTGCTTCATACTTTAAACACCTAATTGTTCAAACGTGTTTGGCCAGTTGGTGTAAACTGTTTAAAGACGTATTATTTAAAACAATACATGAAAGCACACACAAATTTTGTCCTCAGGACCGATGGCATATATATGCAACTATATGTATCAAATACAATAAATAATAATAAGTAGCAGATTCTACCCTAAATCAAACCAATCATAATGAAGTGTATGATTCCATAATAAAAATATTGCCAATATCCTCTATAACAACACTCTAGTTCAGCTCCTAAACAAGCAGCAGGTAACCGTGGCATGGCAGGCAGTGTAGAGTGTAATATTTATAAAGGTTTTAATGAAGTCCACACTTGGAATTATCTGACTGTGCAGTTTCTTTAGATTTCAAATCTTTAAAGTTCAAAGTGTACAGAACTTTAGATTAAACTAAAAGATATTGAGATGTTTTATCTCCGTTATCTTTGTCTGAAAGACGTCCAGTTTGTACTAAACACAACATCGGTGTTTTCCGTACCTCTGCTTGACGTCGTAGGTCAAAGTGACACTAATGATAGCCTTGTGGTATTTATTAGCCTATAGATCAGTGGCTGAGTCAACAGTCTGGATTGATTGACACCACAGGGATTGCTATGGGTTGTATGAGGTGTTTCCATAAAGGGTGCTGACTATTATAGTTAGAAAACACTAGAAACCTGATCTAATTATAAAATTGTGAATTTTGCCAACCAGTGAGTGAGTGATGCAGTTCTGTAGTGCAGAGTATATCTAAACATGCACATGTCAAACTAAACTCTCTGGAGTGCCTTTTCAGTGATGTGTAGGGAAACTATACATTTGAAAAGTTGTTTTTTAATCATTGATCAAGACTCATTTTCATAATTCTGACGCATTAAAGGATTTAGCCTCAGGCTGGACACATTTAGGTGATGGTCTTGTGATGGAAGGTTCCACCATGACTGGTGTTTTTCATGGAAAATCTGGAACTTACAAATGGAAAGCTCAAGTTTTGTGATCCAGGAAAGTCCTGTGAGGGACAGTGAGTACAAGACTGGAGAGAGCCATTTAAACCAAAGACAATGACTCATAGAGGAACTTAGCTTGATCGTAGTGTGACGGAGCCAACTTTCCTGTGTGAGCTTATCACTTCTGCATTGACCCATTGTAGGCCAGAGTCTGTGGTTTAGATGCTGACTGGTGGTCTTTCTATGACATGGCCTACATACAGAACCTAATCATTGCTAAACGCACAGGCTGTTATTATTGTAGCCTGCCTGTGTCATTTGTTTTTCCTAAATGTCAGCAGCTGTATTTTTCTAAAACAGTGGAAAATTATAAAATGTGATATAAACCAGTGTTCGATAAATAACAGGCCTATATGGTGTATTGATGAACTGCCATCCTGTTGCTACTATTGTGTATTAGATAATATGGTTTAAAGTAAGGTGCAAAATGCAGAAATTTGTCTAACTGATGTAAAAACCAGTCAAAGCAAACATTTAGCATTTTTTCTAGTCCTAGTGTTTTGTTTTTTTTTAACACTTACTCTAACATTATAATTTGGGCGACTACTTATTACTTTTTAGCTTGCTGTTGTCCGTTTCTCAAAGATTGCTTTGAGAGAATTTTCTGCTTAAAATATTTATTGTTGTGGATGATTATTGTTATAGTTTTATTAGTCATGTGTCTATTAGAGCAATGCGCTAAATTAATCTTTATTATTGACTTTATCTCTTATTATCATAAGCAGTAACTCTATAATCACGGTTACTTTCATTCTGGACGTTCATTACAACCTGAAACAGCTGTGCCAGTAAAACTACTTTGAATTTTAATTTGAATTCAGAGGTCAAAAGCGTCTACTCTCTGTGTACTCAGATGAAGTGAATTGATGGGTCTGGTAGTGTGCAGTAGTCTTTTGTGAGTTTGGTGTGTTAATTAGGGATGCACCGATTGATCGGCCAGTGATTGGTGATCGGCCGATCACTCACACGTATTGCCGATTTCAAGTCGATCTTTTTTTGGGGGGTTTATTTATTTGTTTATGTATTACATTTTATTTATTTTTAATTTGTAAAAAAATTGTTATTAAAAAAAAGCTTTATATTAAAGAAAATTAGATTTTTGTTTGTATTTGCTGTAGGGTTGCCACTATCATATGTCACTATTATAAAAGTAACCAGTAAACAGGGTAAGTAATTACTAAAAAAGCTGAAACCTAGCAGCTGTAATTTTCTGTTATTGGTATCAGAAAAATCGCTATTGGCCGATCACACTTACCAAAAAAATCGGTAATCAGAATCGGCCAAGAAAATTGCAATCGGTGCATCCCTAGTGTTAATGTCTGCCAACAGCAGCACCGCGATGGTCTGAGCTGACTGTGGAATTTGAGCTTTTATTTAAAACTCCACCTGTCCGAGAAACTCCTCATGCTGACCTGCAGTAGTGCGGCTTCACCCAGTACTGTTCTGCTCTACATTTTCCATTCTGCATTCTTTCCCTCTGCTTTATTTTGGTTTCACATTTCAGCTTTTCCACTGCCTCATCAGTGGTCTGGCTTCACTAGAACTACGGTAATCTTCAGCAAACACACACACACACACACACACACAAGATGATGCCTACAATCACATACTAATAAGCATTTTGACCTAGCTGTGTCACCTTTGTGGTCATGACATAATGCTTTAACCATTTAATCTGGTGGTAAGGCCTCTTCTAAATTACAGACAGACAGAGAGAGACACACAAAGGAATAGTTGTGTTTGTTGGCCTTGCCAGACATGGAGAGAAAGACGTCATAAGGTGTAAAAATAAGTCTGACGTCCTCGAGCTGAACGCCACTTAAAATGATGGAATGGCTGCACTGCAATAAAGGGACAAATCCACTGGATTTGCAGTCAGAGTGAGAGAGAAAGAGAGAGAGTGCGGGACGGCAAATAGATGGAGCAAAAAAGGGAGAGGGAGAGAGAGAGAGACAGACACGAAAGGAATTAACACCCATGGAAAGTATGCTGCAGGGAGCTCTTGATAACACAGCTGCCTCTTTGCACAGCTCAGCTGATTTAGATTTTCCATCCAGCTTCACATGAAGGGAGGGCTGGGTGGGACACACAGAGAGAAAGAGTGTGCATGTGTGTGCAGATTGTAAGAAAGTTGCAGTATGTTAGAGATCACGGTTTTCCAGTCTTTCATGTCTAGTAGGAATGTGTGAGAGCATCTCTGGGAATGGCAGAAGTGGGTTTAAGGCTGTGTGGCACATATTTTCCACTGCCAGGCCTCTTGGTCTGATTACAGATTAGTCAGCACTGACAGCAGTCTGGGTGGAGAATGTTTAGAGGGGCGGGGCTCTGTAGCAAGAGTGAACGAGGCCATGTGGCCTGAGTGGGCGTGGTTTGGTGCCGTGGCTCATAAAAGCCGGGTGTGCGCTGATTACATTTCGCACTGAGTACTAGTGGTAGTTTCTAGAAGGTGCTATACAGACAGTTCAGGGTCACCTTTGTGTATTAATAATCCAGCGTACCTATACAGCACTGTTGTTTTTAAAGTCCTAATCCTCGATTTTAACAGCCGTTTTGCGGTTTGCTCGTGTGCTACGTTAGTTCTCGGAACTGTCGACCGTTGCTCGGACTTTGACGGAGGCTCGGCGCTGAAAAAGAGGAACAACGGAGGCGCAGGCAACCAGCAGAGAAAGAATTGGCTTTATTTTCCGATCCCAGTCTTCATTTGCCCTCACGCTGGGGAAGGCAAAAAGGACCCCTCTCCTCCACCCCTCCTGCCCTCTACGGTCTCTCACTTCGCAAGCCCTCCGGAGGATCCAGCGAGAATCCGCCATGCACTTAAAAACCATGAAGTGCAACCCTTTCTGCCTTATCGCCTCTCTAGAGGACCAGGACATGTTTAACAGACCCGAGGCCAGGGTAGGGTTCCGTTTCTGCTTAAATTGTGACCTTAACCTTCACTAATGGAGCGACTGAAACTAACGAGAGGCACTCATGCACTGTAAAAGGGTGCCAGGTTGATGAAAATGACCCACTTGAGGGTTTCTGTTAAAACAAGAATGTCTGCATGATGTAAAAGATGAGACAAACTGTAGGCAGGTTTCTTACTGCCCATATCGTTAATAGTAGGGTTATTACTGCCTATTTCACTATTATGAGGTTTATTTCTGGAAATTTAATTAACATTAGGTTTATTGCTGCCTGTTTTCTTAGTAGTAGGCTTATTACTACCTATTTAATTAGTATTAAGTTTATTACTGCCTGATTCACAATCAGCAGGGGTATCACTGTCCATTTAATATCTAGTAGATTTATCTCAGCCTATTTAATTCGTAGTAGGTTTATTACAGCCTATTTCATTATTAGTCATGTTATTACTGCCTGTTTCATTAGTAATAGGTTTGCTACTGCATATTTTGTTAGTAGTATGTTTACTTTTGCTTTTTTCATAAATAGTAGGTTTATTGCTGCATATTTCATTTGTAGCCTAGTTTTGCAGTACTGCAGTTATATTCATATTTCACATTTGTACATGATCAGAGACTGGATTGTATTTGTACATCTGTCATTTTTATATGATACACATTGAATATCTAAGATGTGGTACATTAGTGTTGGTACATTAAGCAGTATCTCATATATTCAGAGCCATAAATGAAGCCTAAGACAGATTTGGTCTTAAAATTTGGTCCTAAAATGACTGAAAGTGTGTAATTCAAGATCTTTTAGACTAACTCCATAGCTCCATAGCACTACAGAGAGTTGGAGGTTTTATTTTTGGAGGGTGGACCATTCCTTTAATAGTTTGTGGGTTTTCTCATAAATCATGGTGTCATTTTTCACAGTGATATAATAATTTCTGAGTTGGCTCTGTGACTAAGTTAGTGATCATGAGCCAGTTAGTTAGAAATTGTTAGACAGTTGTCCATTTCAGAAACACACAGGAGAGTAAAGACTGAGGTTCAGGGATTTGGCTCATATCCATCCCCCATGCTGTTTTGTGTCGAGCCTGTATTCCATCGCAGGACTCCATCTCTCTCTGTCTCTCTCTTTCTTTCTCTCTGACACACTCTCTCTCTCTCTCTCTCTCTGACTATCTGTGTTCCCACTGCCTGCAATGATTCTCTCTTGTTGCCCTGGTAACCAATATCTGGCGGAGCGCTCTTGGACACAGTCATTTGTAGGCCTTGTATTGCATTAGCATTTTGTGCGTCACTGGGGATTAATATAGAAACACTTCTACAATGTCAACCTGTCATAGGCTTTCAAAGCAAGCAAAATATTTTGTGCCAGTTGCGTATTAATCCCTGTTTTTCCTTTGTCCCTCAGGCTGCCTTTGAGGAGCTCTTCCGTGCCTTTGACAGTGAGGCTACCTTTCAGTTTTTTAAGAGCTTCAGACGAGTCAGAATTAACTTCACGGATGCTCTCGCTGCTGCAGAGGCAAGAGCAAAACTCCACAAGAGTGACTTCAATGGCAGAGAAGTGCGACTTTATTTTGCCCAGGTATATTACCGTTAATTCTCCAGAAGAACATTTTTAAATTTGATCTCTAAAATTAGACATTTTCTTGTTCCCTAAGTGATTCCTCCATGTTTCCATTTTTCTTCTTTAGTCTGTACATATAGGAAGTCCACGCTTGGAGCCTCCTAAACCGGATAAGCAGTTCCTCCTTTCACCACCGCCTTCGCCTCCTGTGGGCTGGGAACAGGCTCAGGATGCCACACCGGTCATCAACTATGACCTTTTGTGTGCCATAGCAAGACTTGGTCCAGGTGCTTGATGCACACATGCTTAAATTACACACAAACATCCTCACATTATTACATTCTACTTGTTTAAAACTAAAATCACATTAAACTGTACAGTAACTTAGGCTGACCATCCCCCCTCTCTGTTTTTACATGTATGGAAATAAATCTGCAAACAGTCAACTGCCGTTTTAGCCATGCCCATTTACAGTGATGTTAAAAATGGATATTATAGGCCAGGGTACTTTTTGAAGGACCCTTTGAAGGCACAGTGTAGTGCAGTCAATCAGACTTCATTTACATATATCAGGCTTAAGTATATATTTACATATATCAGGCACAGTAACAGAACAGAAACTGAATTTTTAATTCTCTTGAATAAAAGGAGATGATCATAAAAATGAATTATTTTTATTATTACATAAAACCACAGAAAAAGGAAACCACAAACAAAAAAGCATAACAACACAACTGTAGCTCCTTTAAAGAAAACTATATTAATGTGTGGCTAAATGAATGAAAATAATCACTATTTACTTTGTTCTTCTTGTATTATAGGTGAGAAGTATGAACTCCACTCTGGAACTCCTACTACTCCAAGTGTGGTGGTACACGTGTGTGAGAGCGACCAGGACAGCTCTGGTCCTGAGGACGACATGGATGGCTTCAGACGCCCCCGTCCTAAAATCATCCAGACTCGGCGTCCCGATTACATCCCTGCCATCGCACAGTGAGCACGAGGAGTGTCTCATTGTGCCGTTGTCTTTGCTTTTACCACCTTGGGGCTAGTGGGAGGCCAGCAGTTAGTCTGCCCTCTAGAGCAGGCCTCGAGTCTGAGCCCAGCCCTGTGGAGAAAGAAATACTGTACAGGTCCACTGTCTTGCAGGGGAAGGGGTTTCATTGCATGCATTTGTTGATGAAGTGGCTCTTTTCTCCACACCTAAAGGTCAATGGGTTTTCAGGAATGTGATTTCCATTGGTGTCTATGGCTACAGAGAACAAAAGTCTCCAGTAGCGAGTTTATTTATTTTCTTTTATCTCGAGAAGCATGCTTTTTCCTAGTACAAAGGTGTGGTATTTGTATGATGAAATCCATTATGGGCTTCTCATTTAGTTTAATTTGTATTTGATCATCAGTCTCAGTTTTACACATGCTTATACTTTTTTAACGTTTCCATTGTTTAAAAATATAGGCAGAAAGGGAGGCAATGATATTCGTATGCCTTTGCATAGGAATACTGATTCACCTTAAAATCTGAAACATTGCAGTTATGGGCAACAGCGTTTTTTGTATATTGGTTGTAAAGTTTGCTCCATTTCTTAACCATTTTTCACTGAATGAATGACTGCATATATGACGATAGAGATCACTTTCAGTAAACCTACTTTCTAAAAACATTCATTCAATAAACCATTTCATTTTTCGTCACTTTTTAAATGTAGTTGAATAAACAGTTTCATTCAACCATGACTTGACTAGTTTACTTACTTAGTTTCGCCTAGTGAGAATGAAACTTCTGTCCAGAGTCTTGGCCCAGTGTTACCCTGATTGTAATTTTGTACGGGGATACTTTCTTTCTGAAATGTACAATTTACATTCGTTTTATTCAGGACCACAACACTGTAAAGCAATCAGTTTTGATGATGATGAGGACTGTTATGCTCTTTACCAGAATTTGCACAACTTACATTTGTTACATGGTAAAAGTGAGCTTAGCTATGCCTTTTCATGTTCTGTACGTTTGTATGTGTGTGGTTACCTCATTGTAATGTCTTACTCCTCTGACTACTCAAAAATGTGGTTTTAATGACATGTTTCATTTACTAAAGGCTTGGATGTATGTATTAAAGCATATTCATGAACAACCATACCCCAAATAATAAAACAGGATCTTGCGCAGTTGATGACCTTTGTTCTTTATTTTTAGTTTTTCTGCTAGTCTGGTACATTCTTTCCATTTAGAGGACTGAGAATCGTGATGTGAAGCCCACATACCACTGAAGTGTTCTGTGGATCCAGTCATTTTCAAGGAATGAGTCAGCACTCCATGCCCTGATATGAGGCAGTAATGATGCATGCGGAGGACTTTTCAAGGTGAAGCGTGGATTTGTCCTGAAATAGAATCCATGAGCCTCAAAAGACGCGGCATGTCAACGCGATGCCTATTTCAATGCATGCCATTGTTCCCTCTCCGCTGTGGAGCCATTCATCAGCAAGGTCATAGAGAAAAGGTTAGGAGTGATGTGTCTACAGTTATTCCTCTCCTGATCCTTCTCAGTAACCTGTCTGCTTTCTGGCAATACTTCTTTATTACAAATTTTGTAAAATCTGAAACGTTGCAGTTATGGGCAACAGCGTTTTTTGTATATTGGTTGTAAAGTTTGCTCCATTTCTTAACCATTTTTCACTGAATGAATGACTGCATATATGACGATAGAGATCACTTTCAGTAAACCTACTTTCTAAAAACATTCATTCAATAAACCATTTCATTTTTCGTCACTTTTTAAATGTAGTTGAATAAACAGTTTCATTCAACCATGACTTGACTAGTTTACTTACTTAGTTTCGCCTAGTGAGAATGAAACTTCTGTCCAGAGTCTTGGCCCAGTGTTACCCTGATTGTAATTTTGTACGGGGATACTTTCTTTCTGAAATGTACAATTTACATTCGTTTTATTCAGGACCACAACACTGTAAAGCAATCAGCTTTGATGTGGACCCATTTTGTAAAGAGGGAAAGTTGTTTTTCTTCCCCCCTTTGCAGAATTGATATCATCTGTCAGTGTTTATATAAGGTGTTCCGACACTGTACATAAGTAGTCAAGCGTTTCATGGATTTTTTTTAAATTCCTGTTTTGATTTTTAGGATGTTAACGCCCATTCAGCGTAGTTTGACGTGACCTGCGCCTAGAATAGCTTTATGACTCACAGTTGTTCATAACAGTGGTGATAGGAGCTAGACATTCAAACCGTTTGACGCTTTTAAAATAACTCACAAAGAATTATTACATAAAATGGCCATAAATATGCTGCCTGGTTCCTGAATCATCAAATGGCTTTGAGATGCAGTTTTGACTTTAGGTGGAGAGGTAAATGCAAAATAGTACCCAAAGTAACTTGTATTTTTGGATTTTCTGGATTTACCACTATTTTATCATCAGCATTATGTATAAAGAAGAAACCTATATTCACTGGCTTGATGGTAAAAAAAAAATAAATAAATAAAGTTTATTTGCCTTGTAGATTCTGCAACCCCTGGGTCCCATTACCACTGTTATGGGGAAATGTGAGTGGGTAAGTTTCTCTAGAATTTCACATCAAAAACTCTCAGAATAGTTTAGTTGGAATCACTTTGTTGCCCTGGAAAGTTACACATCATCTTTGAGTGTTTGACCAGTCATGTGGAGGCTATGCAGTGATCAGATCAAGATTTTTTCTACCCAAGGAGACAGATGACCTTGACTCTTTATAGGCTCATTAAATGTGTTGATGTCCTGAGGGGCGTGTGTGTGTGTGTGTATGTGTGTGTGTCTGTATGAGTGGAACCATAATCTTAAGGACCAGTTTTGTGTCTGTCATTTTCTGAGGTAAGCCACAAGGAGTGTTTCTACACATAACAGTGAGTTCCCTCTGTTTTTTCTACACATCCATTCACCACCTGTAAGGAACAAAAGGTAGGCTCTGTCTTTTCAGTAGGTGTCCTCTTCAGTAATGTTTCATATCAGCCTGCTCAGGGACAGCAGATGAAAAATAGTCATATAGCAAACTCTGGCATTGTGAAATTACTGTGTATCGATGTCCTGTCCCTGTTTAAACAACTATAGTTTAACCTGCAGAATCTAACTGAAGACTTTAAAATGTAGCACTAAAAGAATGCACTGTTGTATCACTGTGTATAATAAGTGATCATAATAATATAAATATCCATGTTGTAAAATCGTTATTTCTTCTTTCACAGGCAGTAATGCACATGAAAAATGCTACAGATGTACAGTCTTTCCTGCTCTCCTGGTTCCAGCACTACTTCAACCAGACCTGGAGTTTATCAACAGAACCACATCCTGCTTCTGTTCACCAGCCTCCTGCATCTTTCAGTGCGGTGCAAATCAAAGGCCAGAGCCAAGGAATGATCTACATTTTACTGGTGGTTGGGTTCTTCAGTTTCTTTACTTTTGGCATCATGTTTAGCTACATCCGTTCCAAAAAGCTGGAGAACTCACAGGACCCTTATCACCAGTATATAGCCAGAGACTGGGCCAGCAAGCTCTCGTCTCCCTCCGCAGCCATCAGAGTGGCTCTGAGACCCAAGGCAGAGGCGGTGGTTATAGGAAACCCAGCTGTACTGGGGCACCTGCCTGGATGAGGGGGCAGGAAACCATGGCAGTGAGTGCACCTGAGGAGCTAATTACTGAGGAGTGATTACTGACTGCATACATATTCACATATAGCTTTTAGAGTGATTTCAATGACAAATGAAACTAAATACTAAATAGTACAAAGAAGTATGCCTGAGGCCAAAATGTCCAACTGTTTGTAGACATGTTTTCTGTTCTTCTGAAAAAGGGTATTAAATGTAATGCTTGTTCTCCCTTGTTCTGCATGAACAGCTTCTTTTTACTCTGATGGAACATTGCTATGAAGATATGATTGCATTCAGCCAGATGAGGTCAGGTACTGATGTTGAATGATTAGCTCTGGATCACAAACTAGACTTCAAGTCATCTAACAGGTATACACTGTGCTGTATCTGTCCAGAAAATGCAGTTCCCTTTTTTCACTATTATGGGCTTTATGCTCTGCTGGCCATCATTTGGCCTTGGGAATGGCAACCTTAAGCTATGAGTGTCCAGTTTTGTCCTCAAAGAATTCCATAGAAGCAGGTTTTCATTTTACTCAAGCATACGTGCTCCTGATTCTCCCTGTTTAATCAGCCAGTCTCTGGCTTTAAGAGCTGATCTGTGCTCCTGCTTGCTTATATTGAAAGCCTGCAGATACTGTCCCTTTGCTATTCAGAATTCCTGCTTTAGGCTTATGTGTGGCCGCTCAAGAGCATCCCATTCTACTGGCAATGCTGTTTTATAGTTAAAGTACACATTGTGAGTGGCAGCAATGGGTGCACCTTAAAGCAAATGGATTCGCTAATGAGAATGAGTGTCTGGATACTTTTGGCCATACAATGTTTTTTTTTATACTAGTGCTGGGATAATAATCAATGTTAATACAGCGATGCATTTGCGATGAAACAAATGTAAACTTGTCGCTGTAATTGTGCAATGTATCATGTAATTCTTTGTCGTCTTTGGGTGTTTAAAAAAAAAAATCATACAAAAATTACAGATAAATCAGTAATTGCTCTCAGCCCTACTATATATTAAACATTCACTTAACACACTTTTCCCTTTTTTTTATAATCTTTGCTTATCTTATGAATCATACATGTTGGTTTTTAACAAATCACATTTATTTACATAACCATAATTTTCACGAACAACTGTACGTGATTTGTAGAATGCATCTCTTCCCTTTGTACCATGTCAATGATAATAAATAAGTTGAAGATGAATTTACTACATGCTACAAGTAGCATTTTAAAATGCAGTAATAAAACCTACATTTTCAACATGACATCATTTGAGTAGACTCTGCATCCACATAATAAGTCCTTGCTTAGTGTTCTGCTTTGATATATCTTTGTTGCCTCTTTCCTCCATGCGCCTCTTGTTCTCTTTCTCCTTCTCCTCTCTGTACTCCTCGTCAGCTTTTAGCACTTTCTCCACTTCCTTAGTGAAACTGAAATGAACCACCTGCAAATTCATTAGAGGTACAATCAGGTTGAATGTGTCCACTTTCTTATTGAGCTCCTTGAGTTGGTCAGCGAAATCGCTACAGTGCTCCTTCCACCGGAGCTGCTCAGCATGCCTCATGGGGCTGCCCAATCTGGACCGGGCCTCCTGCAGCCTATCCCGCATCTTCTTAATGGTATCTCTGATTTCTTTCTGGGCCACTACCCATTCAGGCTGGTAACCGTTGTCGATGAGGATTCTGTTGAGGTTGTGCGTCATGGGGTCGGTGTAGGGGTTGTGGTCGAACTTGCTGAGCGGCTTGCCGGCGCCGCTGAGGTTGCGGAAGTCACCGCGTGCCATGGACTCCTGGATGAGGTCCTCCACCAGCCGCTCCACGGCCTGGGTGATCTTGATTTGTTTGCTGCGTAAGCGAGCATCTCTGTTCACCATCGCACCTTCTTCTGCTGCCGCTTGTTCCATTTGTTTACGGCGATATTCTAGCACCTGGTCAGAGGCGCGGTCCATCCGGAACTGCCGATACTGCCGCTCACGCTGGCTGGGTGTGCCGGAACCCACACCTTCAAAGCTGAGGTAATGTCTGTGCTGAGGGGCATGACCTTTAGTTTTGTCTTCTTCGTCTTCTTCTGTCTGAGCACTGAGTGATGCAGACCTTCGCCTGGCCAGGTGAGCCAATACAGCCCTGTACGCCTCCTCTATGTGGCAAAACAAAGTGGCATCTGCTGTCGGGGCTCCAGAGTCTGGATGGTAGAGCTTGGCCATGCGCATGTAAGCCTCCTTCACGTCTGAATGGCTGCTGTCTCCATCGTCCGGCAGCTGCAGCAGACGGTAGCTTTCTCTCAAGCTGCGACTGAGGCGAGTGCCGGAGCACAGCATGCGCAGTCTCTGGGCAGTGCAGGCAGGCAGAAATACTCTGTGGAGGTCCCCATGTTGCAGGCGAAGCAATACAGAGCAGCTCATCATGCATTACTGACCAGGAGAGCTGCTTCAGGACCACAAAGAAAATATGTACCACATTGATTTGGGATAAAACAGACTATATACAACAACACATAAAAATACACTAGTAATTGTAAATGTATAACACAGCATTTATAATATTATACTAGCACTGTGTCATATATATTGTCCACACTGGTATACTGTGACATTGATATTATTGATAATATTGTCACCCATACTTATATTAGGACATTTGAAGGCAGAACGCTGTTGATTAAAATATTATGATAAAAGCTATACTACACACAGTGAGGAAAGATGATAATGAAATGATGAGATACAGATGATTGAGCTGAAATGTCAGTGGTCAGCAGGGGCCCATGTACCATTTGTAATTCACAGACCAAGATGTACAGGCATGCATGTTATGTTACACGAAAGGTATTGCACAGTCATGCTTCTCCCAACACATGGCGTTGTCCAAAATGTCTTGGTATGCTGAAGCATTAAGATTGTTCTTCATTGGAAGTAAAGGGCCTTACCTAAGCCCTGAAAAAAAGTTGTGTCCCAATACTTTTGTCTATATAGTGTATGAATCAAAACGGGACAGCATGCTAGCAGAGATAGCTAGTTTTACAATCTCCTAAAAACGAGACTTCAGAGACTATAATGAGTATTAACACAAGGTCGAACAAATGACATACCTCAGCTCATACTAAAAGTACTTCCACTTGCAAAGGAGCAAAATGTCCTGAACTGGAAACACGGGGGTTTGTTGTTGTCGTTGATGAGAAATGCATGCTGGGATTTGCAGTTCCTGACACGGTAATATGTTACATAAACACCAGGGGACGCCAAACATCCCCTTTTCTGGTACTAAAGCACACAAAGCACTCCATTTATTTTCTCCAACATCTATAAACTGTGCTAATTATTCTAACTCCAGATCAGTTTTTTGCCTGTGCAGCTTACAGATGTTAAAGTATAGCAAACTACATAAGATGATGTGAACTTGGTATTCAATTAACAACGCCTGTCTCAGCCTGTATCTGCCGTTCACCTTAAGCCTGTTCACCTTTTAAATCACCGGGCAGACCAGAGGGTACTTAAAATGTATGAAGATCATATTCAAGAACAGACGAATTACTTGAATGTTGATATCTACGGTAATGTATTAAGGTTAGCCTCCATGGCAGCCATCCAGATGGTTTATTATTAAAAGTTTACTGCTTGCGATGTGCAATTTTTCTGGTGCATTATTGCTGTTTCTGTCATTGTCTGTGGCTAACATCCATGATGTTCATATATATATATATATAGATATAAAACATTATATAACTACATCTATATACCAGCTGCAGACAATTGATGCATGTTAGTGGGGGTATTCCTTTTGGATTGATGTCAATACAGCATTTCTAACTACAAAAGTGAAGTAGGGTCTCTCTATATTCAGGTCACGTCCACATCTGTGCTACCCTGGGTCCTAAATAGCTCGGGTTGCTTTTTAACTCTTACGCTTCAACGCTCTGTTTAGGAATTGGTTACTGATGTCTGTGCTTTTGTTTTCCCCACCCAAAGCCTTCAGCTGCCTGAAAAACACTTTGTTTGTTACTAACTAAATGAAGTTTAACTAGAGTCCTCAAATGCATTTATATCAACCTCACATTTGTAATTTGAAGCCTGTGTTCAAAGGCCTCACCAGGGCATTTTAGACAGTGTGAGTGAACCAGGACCATGGGAGCGTTTTGCCATCTGAAAAAAAAAATCAATGCAGGGAAATCAATCTGCTGAAGTGCTTTTCCGCCTGTTCCATCCATGTTACATGGGTTGGGACACAAATACACATATTCACACACACACACACACATGGGACTGGAGCTCAGAAGCAACAGCTGGTATATCAACATAGAACTGCACAATAAGCACAAAAGCAGCCAAGAAATAACAGACTTGTGAAATGACGAGCTTCGCAGAGGAGGACCTGGACAATTTCTTACAAAATCAGGTATGGAAAGATTTTACACTGACATATAGAACTGGACGATATACCAAGTATAATATTGACCATATTTAAGTAGTATCGTTAAAACTTCGTATGCACTTTCTGTTGAGATTGAATGAAAAGGGAGGCATGCAAAAGCGTGGACACACTCATGATAATGATAATTGTTTTTCTATACAAAAATATGTACACAGTGTCTACAGAGAATGTGGTATTTTTGCTGCTAATTTTAGATCACAGCTTTTTAATTACTTAGTTTATATAAGTAAACTAATATATAGTTTAATATATTAGAAACAAGTATTTACATTGTGCTATAATCTTCATTTATTTTGTATTCTTATATGTTAAATACAGCAATTTAGTTGTGCGCTACATTAGAAGTGTTCTATGTGTATTTATTTACACTTTATCAGTAAAACATGTCTTTTGTCCAGGACCACCCACATTTTGTATTTATTTTTGATGCCAGAGTGATGATTTTAGTGTATTTTTCTCAGGTGGACCTCAGACATCGGCAGGTCTCTAAATCAGTAGAGGATGTGCAGAAAATGATCAAAGTCTTGACTGCTGAGGTCAGCTCCAAGGATGCTCGCTTCCAGTCCATCGCCAACTCTGGAGTTCATAATGACAGCTTCAAAGTAACGCATCTGCTCTTCAGTTTAATGTGTATGAAATCATTAACCATAGCCATTGTACACTGCAGCTTGTTCATGTCATCTCTAGGACCAGCCTGCTTTAGCGTCAAAATGGGCTGCATTACTCCGGGGCAGGTGTACATTCAATCCCACCATTCAGGTAAGAACGTAAATTGTGTTATTCTTATGTAATTACATGCAGTGCCATGGGAAAATATTCGCCCCCCTTCTCGATTTTTTTTACTTTTACAATTTTTAAAGATTATTTTCAAACTACACAAAATAAAGATTTGATCATTTTGTTATTTAATTTATTAAAAGAAACATGTTATACAACTGGCCCTGTATAGAAAAAAATGCCCCATAATCAACCCCTTAAGTCAAAATAGGATCATTTAGACTGGACACACTATGGCTTGTATAGTGCCAGCCTTGCTGAATCTAAACATGACTCAAGTATATCTTTATACCATGGTTAATCTGCCCCGAAGTGGATAATCTGCAAAAATCCAAAAAGAATAGCATCCACTCGTTAGGGAAGTCTGCAGCAAAGTCTTACAAAGCATCATGTTAAATTTGGAGTAAAGTAAACACCATATTCTGCAATAAGAACCGCATATCAAAAATCAAACATGGTGGTGTGATGGTTCGAGGATGTTCAGGGTGTTGCTTCTTGAGGATGTGGGTGACTTTTCTGACCATTAATTCTGCTCTCTACCAGTCCTGCAGACATTTTAATCTTTAGTCTGTAATCTGACCTCAAGTGCAGTTGGATTATGCAGAATGTCAGTGATCTGAGGCACAAGTCCACCCCTGAATAGCTTTAAAGAAACAAAATTTTGGTTTAGACAGTTTTGAGTTTAACCTTCTTCACATGCTGAGGCCGGACCGTAAACAGGCAATTCATTCTCAAAAGCCCTCCAGTGTGGCTCAATTCTTAGCAATTCTGCAAAGAAGAGTGGGTCACCATGTGATTAGGAAGTGTGAGGCTGCAATTTAATGGTTTAAAAACTGTGCTTTCCTCGTGTTCTCATTGTCTTGTTATACACTATATGGTTATACAAAAAAAAATGTATTGGAACAAACCTCTTCATTATTGAATTTAGGGGGTCCCTTACTTCCAGCGAAAGTCAGTCTTTTTATTTAAGTGTACCAAGACATTTTGGACAACACCATGCATTCAACTTTGTGGAGGTAGCTCAGTGGGTAGGATACTTGCCTCCAGACCAAGAGGTCATGGGTTCGAATCCTACCTACAACAGACCACCACTGGGTCCTTGAGCAAGACCCTTAACCCTAAGTTGCTCCAGGGAGACTGTCCCCTGTAGTTAGAGATTGAAAGTCGCTTTGGATAAAAGCGTCTCATAAAATGCCATAAATGTAAATGTAAATGGACACAGTTTGAGGATGAACCGTTTCTATTTCCATAAAGACATGGCTGGATGAGTTCAGTGTGGAAGAACTTGACTGGTCCACACAGAGTCCTGACCTCAATCCCATCCAGCACCTTTGGGATAAACTGGAATGGACATTGTGAGCCAGGCCTTCTCATCCAACATCAGTGCCTGACCTCATAAATGCTCTACAGAATGAATGGACACAAATTGTAGTTGCAAAATTTAAGTTGCACATTAAATTATGTGTATTTGAATGCAATGTCATTGAAGTCCCTGTTGTTGTAATGGTCAGAAGTCCCATTACTTTTGTACATATAGTGTATAGTTTTGTATGAGGATCTGAATCCATATTTGAGAGGGGGGCAAATACTTTTATTACCACTGTATCATTAATAAATGGAATATGAAGTGCTGAAAATCCTGAAGAGAATAACGTGTAACCTGATGGACTGACAAGTTGTGTGTACCCACCACAGGTGCTGACTCCCACTCTGTTCCTCATTTCTGTGCCTATACGTGGCCTGATGGGCTATAAAGAAAGGCGGGCGCGGCAGTGGAGGTACTACACTCTCAGTGGCTCACGTCTTCTCTCTCCAGTGCGAGAGCCAGAGAAGTTGCACCAGTGGCTGGAGCTGGAGAGCTTTGCGAACTCATCTCAGGAGTGGCATGACACCCGCGTGGCCATGGAGGGAGACGTCGTACCTGCCAAAGTGGTCACAGTCTTCAAGGAGCAAGTAGAGGCTGCTATTAAGGCCTGTACACTGACAGGTAAGATGTCCTTATAAGTCAGGAAGCAAAAGTGATGTCTTATAAGAAACCTAACCTTTTAGGTTTCTGTGCCAAAAATGGCACAGTTCTGCACTGTGACTTCAGACTCCCTGACTCTGCTGCTGTGAATTTTTTCTGTTATGATGGGCATAGCAATTTCTATTTGTTGCGAGACATACAGACACTACAAAATAAATTTGTCAAATCAGATACTTGCATGAGCTGGATATTTTGCTAAATAACACTTAACAAGTAACTGTGATATTCCTAAAGAGCATAAAAGTAAGAAATGAAACTCCCTGCACAAACAAATTTACTTAGTAACAACATTTTTTCGTTTCACTTTTCATCAGGTGCCGTGTTTTAGCATTTAGAACAAAAAATGAATAAATAGAACAAATAAATTAAAGCAAAATGAATGTTGGCATATATTTTTCACATACTCTGGCTAAGAATGTTTAGCAGTCTTCTTTTGAACCAACAGCGTTCAGCATCATTTAGCAAAACCTGTTTGATTTACAAAGGAAATGAATGAGGAAAAGGCAGGTGAGTGTACAGCATAGTCCAAGAATACACAATAGAAGTAGGTGGAGGTAGCTCAGCGGGTAGGATACTTGCCTCCAGACCGAGAGGTCATGGGTTCGAATCCTACCTTCAGCACCACCACTGGGTCCCTGAGC
>JBBPDC010000002.1:7400761-7416675 GCA_037974485.1 Hemigrammopetersius urotaenia
GTGCGCACTACAGAAGGCAGTGCGCACTACGCACTAAATCTCAGTGCACTGACGGTAGTGTGCGATTTCGGACACACCCTTAGTTTAACATGGTAGCGTATAAAAACCTTGCAAAGCTAAGACCAAGTAAATCAGTTTGTGTATCAAACATTTGACCAGATAAATGAAAATGAGCAGTCCTCTCTAGGTTCAGAATAATAACTCCATTGTAGATATTTGATAATCAAGAGTCAACTCCATAGGCTTTGGACTCAAGTGATGACACAGTGATGTTCCAGTTTGCTTGCACCTAAGTGCATACAGTGTGCATTCTCCTGTCAGGATATAGACAATCTATATCATTTATGCAGCCCTCTACAACATATTCAGCTGTATTTCCTTTAGACACAGTGGAAAAATACAAAAAAAGAAAACTGACTTACGACCAAACAGCTTTGCCGAACATCTACTCACTAAAGGAAATGATAGAAGAGGGTTAGATACAGCAGCCAGTTCAGTTAATTTGTGTTAGACGTCTTTGATATAGGATTATACTAAAGTGTTTGATGTCCTTTTCTTCACCTTCGTTTTTAGAGACAAGACTGTTGTGTGTAATCTTGGAATGGATTCCATCGAATCCCACCACTTGGAATCGAAATCAGAATAATCTTCAATATTCCTAGTCCTCTAATGCAGTGGTCCCCAACCCCCGAGCCGCGGACCGGTACCAGGCCGTGGATCATGTGGTACCAGTCCACGGGCTGCACAGAAAAAAAAACGTGGATGTTACCCGTGTTATGTTGTCGGCTTGTTGTTATGAAAATGCTGTTAATAAAGCTGCGAGTACACACTGGATTTACGTTTATTATTGTATTTTAAAGATACCCCATCATTATATTTTTAAAAATTAAAATATTTTTATGTGTAACATTTATTTGTATAATATACGTATATTTACCTGCTACTCCTTAAGGGTCAGGCCGTGAACATAGTTTCTGATATTAAACCAGTCCGTGACGAAACAAAGGTTGGAGGCCACTGCTCTAATGGGACAGGCGATCACAAAGGCTTTTGTGTTTGAGAAGCTGGTACCTTTTTTCTCCGCAGGTGTGCCTCACATTGACAGCTAAGCGCATGGCCAAGAAGAACTGCCTTGTAAAGAACCTTGAGGCGGTGGAAACCCTGGGCTCCACTTCCACCATCTGCTCTGACAAGACTGGGACCCTGACACAGAATCGCATGACTGTTGCACATATGTGGTTTGACAACCAAATCCATGAAGCCGACACCACAGAAAACCAGAGTGGGGCCACCTTTGACCGCAGCTCAGCCACCTGGGCCTGCCTGGCACGCATCGCCGGCCTTTGCAATAGGGCTGTGTTCTTAGCTGAGCAGAGTGATGTTCCTATTCTAAAGGTTCTTTTTTCATCATTTAACACTATTTTATGCAGTCTTTCTGCCTTAGTGGCTGTATGCTCTTTATATACATATGTATCCATAGCGTCCTGTTATATTGACCTTGTCTGTTGTTTGGATAATAACAGTGTTCGTCGAAACAGTAAATGAACCTATAATAAATAAAATAGTAAACAGTTTGCCAAGAATTTATTATCTGTTTTGGTGTCACACTGATTGTCTAATTTTTCCCACAGAGAGATGTTGCTGGAGATGCCTCGGAGTCTGCCCTGCTGAAGTGTATTGAACTTTGTTGCGGCTCTGTGAAAGAGATGAGGGAAAAATACACAAAAGTTGCAGAAATCCCTTTTAATTCAACCAACAAATACCAGGTAGGTCCAACAGACACTGATCATTTGTAAACACAGATTTCAAAGGCAGTAGTCATGTCCTGAAGAAACAAGTATTGGGCATCTGAGCATTGTCAAACATCTCAACATGCTGTAAACGGAGACTTTTACCTGAATGAAAAGGGATGCATATTAATGGACTTTGGTTGGAATATAATGTACTTTCAAAAGAACTGTGCTGTAGTAGAATAAACAGAAAATGCAACATGCTGATTAAAATTTTGGATCTGCAGCTCTCGGTGCACAAGAACCCAAATGCGTCAGAGTCCAAGCATGTGCTTGTAATGAAAGGAGCACCAGAACGAATTCTGGACCGCTGCAGTACGATACTGATTCAAGGGAAAGAGCAGCCTCTGGACGATGAGATGAGAGATTCCTTCCAGAATGCTTACCTGGAGCTTGGAGGTCTTGGAGAGAGAGTTTTGGGTGAGAGAAAAAAGAGAGATGGCCATTTAACAGAGCCCATAGAAAGCCAAATTGCTGAGTTGATGTAAAACCCACCATTTATCATGTATTATGTAATGTAACACATACCGCTTTAACTAATCTTCAGAATCTTCAAAATTGAATGTATTGTTTTCATGAGGGTAACAACACAATTGCATGTACACATGATGGTCTGTATGGTTGGTACTGCAGTTTAGCCTCACCCATTAATATTGAGTTTTGGCCTGAACTACTTTAGAAATAAGTCACAATTCAGGACCGCCAGTCTTACTGGTACAGTTACAAAGTAGGCTGTTTAAATTGTCATCTAAAAATGTGGAAAATAGTAAACGAAATATATCTTCAGAACATATCTATGGCTATACTGAATTGATACACAAACTGTAAAACCTGAAATTGATGTTTTTGCCACCAGGATTTTGCCACTTCTATCTTCCTGATGACCAGTTCCCAGAGGGCTTCCAGTTTGACACGGATGATGTTAACTTCCCCACGGAAAACCTCTGCTTTGTTGGTCTCATGTCTATGATTGACCCTCCTCGTGCTGCGGTACCAGATGCTGTAGGCAAATGCAGGAGTGCTGGGATCAAGGTAAGGCTAAATGTACTGTCTTTTTGTTCATGTTAAGTTGTTTTTTTCCAAAACTGAATATTTCCTTTTTTTCAGGTCATTATGGTCACTGGCGACCATCCCATCACTGCTAAGGCCATTGCTAAAGGTGTCGGTATTATCTCTGAAGGCAATGAAACTATTGAAGACATTGCTGCACGTTTGAACATACCTGTGAATGAAGTTAATCCAAGGTATGGTTCTATGATCTGAATATCCAATGCACCATCCTAAGTATTCATATATCCCAAGAGCCAATACAGCAATGAGCATCAGTCTCTATATTGATAGAAGAAGCATTACAGACATCATAGCTGATTACTTGACAATGTGTGTGTCACTCATTTGTGCTGGGATTCTTTGGGTAAAGGAGGCACAAAAAAAATGGACACAACAAACTTTTAAATTAGCTGTATATTGTACAATCACTTGAAGGATATGATGTGGTCTTTTTCAGAGATGCTAAAGCATGTGTTGTCCACGGGGGAGACCTTAAGGACCTTTCTGCAGAGCAGCTAGACGATATCCTGAAACATCACACCGAAATCGTGTTTGCCAGAACCTCTCCACAGCAGAAGCTGATCATTGTTGAGGGCTGTCAGCGTCAGGTAATTGCTTTTGTTCTCATGTATCCAGTTTGTATGTAGTATCACCTGATGGTAACACTGGGCAGTCCCAGACTGGGATTATTACTGATTTATTCTCTAGGTAAAGTCTTGAATTGGGGGGTCTTCAGAAAAACTAACGATATTGACTGCAGTCTTTATCATAAGAGACACATGAGATTTACTTGTTCCCACAGGGAGCCATTGTGGCTGTTACAGGTGACGGTGTGAATGATTCTCCAGCCCTCAAAAAGGCTGACATTGGCGTTGCTATGGGGATTGCTGGATCTGACGTTTCCAAGCAAGCAGCTGACATGATCCTTTTAGATGACAATTTTGCATCAATTGTAACTGGTGTAGAGGAAGGTATGTCGCTCCCCCACTCTGTCATATCATTTTATGTTTTTACTGCACATGTATCATATTTACATTGAGGTTTTGCTTTTTTCAGGCCGTCTAATCTTCGACAACCTGAAGAAGTCCATTGCCTACACTCTGACCAGTAACATACCTGAGATCACACCTTTTCTTCTCTTCATCATCGCCAATATCCCTCTGCCACTCGGGACTGTGACTATTCTGTGTATTGACCTAGGAACAGACATGGTTAGTTTAGTAGTTCCTCATTTTGATAATACACTCGTAATTATTCTGCAACTTAACACTGTCTTTTCTGATCAAGGTCCCAGCTATTTCTCTGGCCTATGAGGCTGCTGAGAGTGACATTATGAAGAGGCAGCCCCGAAACCCCAAAACAGACAAACTGGTGAATGAAAGGCTCATTAGCATTGCTTATGGCCAAATAGGTAAAAATGCCACAGTCTCATGTTTTGTACACACACACACACACACACACACACACACACACACACACATATATATATATATATATATATAAATATATCTTATCGTCACGGTACATGGGTCACGGTTCGGTACATGATGTCTTTCGGAGAATACACGGTACGATGGAGAAGACATGATTGAAGTCATACGGAATCACAGAGGTACCAAAAAGTGCAAGTAAATCATAAACCGGCGTGTTACTGGCGTAACACTTCTGCTGCCTTACGCATGTGTGTGTTTATACACAGTGTTAATACACGGCTGTTTATTTAAAATAAACGAAAACAAACCAATCCTCATTCTTTAGAACTTTTTGTTGCTTAACTTTGCTGTATCGTGAACCGTACCGAACCGTGACCCCAAAACCGAGGTACGTACTGAACCGTGACATCTGTGTACCGTTATATGTATATTGTGGCGAGCCGTGGAAAAGAGTGACACTAAGGCAGGTTCTTCCATTTTTCTTTGTCTTTATTCTTCAACAAGGGCACACAGCTCCAACTGTCACGTCTAACACTCTCCAACTACACTCTCCGACTACGTGCTAAGCACCGCCCCTCCCCTTATATACACCCCCAAAAAGTCAGCGGGTTGCCATGGCGATGGCCAGGTGTGGGCCATCGCCCCCCAATTAACCCCAACTACCCACGTGGACCCCCCGCACAGTTCAGGTGGCACTCCTGCTCGCCACAATATGTATATGTGTGTGTGTGTGTGTGTGTGTGTGTGTGTGTGTGAGAGAGAGATGGATGGAACCACTGCCCAAAATAGACTTTGTACATAATGTAAAGGTTCTACACCAATAAAACACTTTCTAGTATTTTAACATTTTTTGTTTTCTATAGGTCCAAAATAAGCAGACATTACAAATTATACCCAAGAGCTCTGATGACACAGCTTTCTGTGCTTGGTTGTAGAAGCTTTTGTACAGACTAAAAAGGAGGAAAGCGATGCTTGATATTAGACTGTTTTCTTCTCTGTTAACATCTGTGTTCAATATTATTCTGAAGGTATGATCCAGGCTCTGGCTGGTTTCTTCGCATACTTTGTCATCTTGGCTGAAAATGGGTTCCTACCATCCAGACTACTTGGCATCCGTGTGTTCTGGGATGACAAGTACACCAATGACCTTGAGGACAGTTATGGGCAACAGTGGGTGAGTTTATCTCTCTTTAACTCAAGGTGGAGATCCTTGTGATTTGTGCCATGGCATGGTGTTTAGACCTTTCTCCATGCTTGTTCTCAGACATATGAGCAGAGAAAGATTGTGGAATTCACCTGCCACACAGCCTTCTTCACCAGCATTGTGGTCGTGCAGTGGGCTGACCTGATCATCTGTAAGACCAGGAGAAATTCTGTCTTCCAACAAGGAATGAAGTAAGATGTTTACTTACTTCATATAAACAGGGAACTGAAAGCTTGAGTATATTCCAGAAAGCCTGGAGTCTGTTTACCGTGTTGTTAGTTGGCTAAAATTGTTGTTTTTTTCCCATCAGGAATAAAATCCTCATATTTGGACTGTTTGCGGAAACAGCTCTTGCAGCCTTCCTGTCATACTGCCCAGGGATGGATGTGGCTCTGAGAATGTACCCACTCAAGTAAGCTGATTTAAGGCTTCGGTTATATGAATGCAAACAGATTATGATTATATTCATACTATCAGATCAGATACAGTATACAGATACAGATTTGTTCCAGACTTGAGAGTAATTTGATGTTTATTTGCTCTTCCTGTAGACCCAACTGGTGGTTTTGCGCTTTCCCATATTCTCTGCTCATTTTTATCTATGATGAAATCAGAAAGCTTATCCTGAGGCACAATCCTGGAGGTAAGTGATGAAACGTGTTCTGTGATGAATGTGTATTTAGAGCCAGCATGGTAAGACAGTAATGGTAAATGTGTTCTTTTAATGTGTTTAATTTTAAGGTTGGGTGGAACGAGAGACATACTACTAGAACATCGTGTCAACACACTTGAGTGTTTTTGTTTAGTGCTCTAATAGTTTTGCTGCTTTCCATTTTAATCTCTGTAAATTTCAAGATGTTTTTATATAGGTGACCTGAGCTGAAGACAACATGGTGTGTCGTTCTTAAAATGAACAGATTTTATACGTGTTTTTAACTGTAATAAATACTAAGTCTCGTCTCACTTCTTTCATCTAAACTAGTCTGCTGTCTTGTCCGTTAGTAGTATGTAGCTAAGGATACATCTTGCAATATGTTCTAGTGGAACATTCAGACTAAAGGCATTGTAGGTTGACTTACAGCCAAGTGGAAAAGAAAAGGGAAGAAAGAGGTAGGCATGGATACCACCCAGCACTTCTAAACTATTTCATTTCCAGCGAGGAAACTCTTTGTGTGAACTTGAGGTATTCCGTAATGGCCGTGTGTGAATGTTCCATGACGACACTCACTTTTGCGTTCCTTTCAGTGGCTTCATTCATTTGTTCGTTCATTCATGCCTCACTCATGCTTAAGCGCCATTAGAATGCAAAGCCACTGAGTTGTTCAAAGGTTTGTTTTTTTTTAAATGGGAGTGGGACTTGTCCAACAAGAAGACTCTTAATGAAACTCCCTCTGCAGTCAGTGCTAATTCATACTGTCCAAATTTAAGTCCAGATATTGCAGATATTTAAGTTGTATACATGCGCAGTCAAATTAAGTAAACATAAGTTCATAAATCCTCTACAGAGAACACACATAAATATGACTTTTTTTTTGCCAATTTAAATGCAAAAAAAAAACCTTTGGTTTACATACTGGAATATTGAAAAAAAATTATACAGCATAAAAAATTGCACAGGCCACAAAATGGGAACGAATTTGGAAGAGAAAAACGAAAGCCCTTCGCTCAGGAGGCTCAGTGATTTAATTGAGTTGTTCTTCCAACCCAGTGCCAATTACTCAACCAGCATATTCTTCTCATATGAATTTCTAATGCCTTGTGCCTCATGAGAATGTGTGTTAATGGCTGGGAAACAGTTTTATTGGGGTGTCAAGCTCTGGGTTTTGATTAATTGTTTAGTTTTCCTGGGATGAGCCCACTGAAATGTTGCTGCACTGTGAAGTTGGGTGTTCATAAAATGCTTACACAGAACAAGGAAGTTTGTTAGGAGCGTTGGATACTTTTTTCCAGTGTGCGGGCCAAAGCTCACTATGCTGCCTTTATTAGCACAAAGGGCTGAGGCCCCAGCTTCAGCCCTTGTCCTGTTTTGAGGTGCTTGTATTGTACTGCTGTGAATGTGACTTGGCGAGAGCTGCTTCATGCAGGGAGCTGAGCGAGAATGGGGCTCTTGTTGGACTGAAAAGGGGAACTGAGTTCTGAGACCCAGCCTGCCGTGAAAGGAATGGAGCTCGGTTCAGAACAAAAGGTTTCGCTGCAGAATCAATCATTTCACTATTCAATTACTAGCACACAATCAACGGCCATGGTTCGTTTATGCAATTTTCTTTTTGTGCATGTTTTTCTTGTCTTTTTTTCTTGCAAAATAAATGTACATTCTCATTGTGTGCTGAGAAATAGAACATTGGTCCCATACTGTAGCTAATACGGTACTTTAATTACGCCACGTTGTTAAAGGGTTATGCAGGGACCCATGCAAATCATTGAAACTATTATGCAAATGAGTGTTATGGAGCCACATCAAGGCCCTGATGAATATTTACAAATAAATTGTGCATTGCTTACGTAATTAATAACCTTTATAGCCGGACACCTTCTGATTTCATCCACAAACCCAATTTGGACTGCCTGTAGCTTACTTACAGTATGTAACAAGTGTTCCTGTAATCGGGCTGCACTGAAACATAATCCTTTGCTGTCAGTTCAGCTTGTGCAGAAGTTGACTGGCAGAGAATAAATCATGGCTGTCTTATTATGAATAATTAATTGGCTAATTAACTTCCGTAACGCATTTTCCTTCCAATGTCGGATCAGCTTACACGCACGTACAACACGGATTCAAAAATGCACATGATACCACGTATCCGAGGCCCTTTTGTTTGTCCTAACTTCTGTGAAATGATGGCTCCTTTCCAAAGAACACCTCGGGTTGAAGTACAAACATAGCATCTGCAAAACCTCCTTAGACTCGGAGTAACTTAAAGAACTGAAGTGGTATATATATATATATAAAAGCAACCTTACAGGACAAGGAAAATTATTCTTAACTTTCAGTGGAAGGTAATGTAACAGTGTTGTATTCTAAGTTACTATTTTTTGTTAGGCTGCTCACCATGGTATTTTGACACAGCTGGGTTTTTTTTTTAAATCATGAAACAAAAGTGATGAAGATGGAAAAACAGTTCTTATATCCAACAGCTACTGGCAGAGGAAGCAAATTTGTTAGGCTGTATTATATTTTCATTGCAATATTGATCTAAAATAAAATGATAAACCTCAAAAGCCAGATGCTTTATGATATAACAGATTTCTCACAAATATAGCCCACCTGAATAAAAGTAAAAGCATTTTGACTTCAAAATCAAAACTCAGTAAACTGAGTAAATCTGAATAAAGACATCATAAACATTTTGGACTACTACAGGCTACTGGCCACGAAACATGCACACAATGCTGCGCTCAAATGTAGAAAGATTTTTATAGAACAGTAATAAAATGTATGAATTTACTACCCGCCTCTGTGTTGTAAGTGTCTGTCATGCAAATGCAAAGTTAAATTATAGATAAGACTAAAGAACACAGAAGTGAAAGAGACTGGAGCACACTCGGGTCAGGATATATTTGGAACAAAGCCATCAGTGGGAAATGTGACACTACACCTTTACTCATCGTGATGCACCTTTTCTTTTAGTTACACACGCCTGCACACACAAACCAAATCAAACATTCCACAAAGAACATTGCACCTGATCACTAGACACAAAAGAGTGATCCTGTGAATAATTGATGCAGCAGCATCACTGGTGGAAGTACAGCAATTAACTAAAATGTCAGTCATGAGGCAACAACTAACTGAAACCACAGAGCCTCGGGGAGGCTAGTGGAGACCTGCCAGGACAAGGTCCAAGCGAAGGTTTTGATGTGTTTTTTCTCGTTTTCTCAGGTACTGACTGCAAACTCCAGCCAATTCACCTTAGCAGAGTTCAGGCATTGATGCACAAACTATGTGCCTTCTTGATGGCAACTCCAATTTGAGCATATCAAGCCATATTTAATACACAATGAACCTAAAATGTCTTTCTCAGTTCATCAACAGAGGAAAGCATAACCTGATTTTCTGCTTGAAAGAACATGGTGGCCCAGCTGAGATTGAATTAGCAGCATGGTGATCTGATCTCCTAAACACAGGCAGCCCATTGGTAGCCTTCACATCAACCATTTCAAATATCCAGTCGGGTTCGCTCATTACTAACATGACAGAAACCGACTGTAATTATAATGATTATTCACTTCTCAGTCTGCCGAAACACAATTCAACTTTATAATGTGACTTTATAGTTAGGGTAGGGACTGTACGCACCAGACTGTTCATTATAGCACTGGCAGCTCATTTGACCCATTCCCTCACCCTGGCATGGGACAGTGGCAGGGAGGCCTAAAGATCCGGTCAGGTTATATAACTCTTTAACATCTGTATCCACTGTGGTTTTCCGGAGGTTGCCTCACATTACCATGGGAAGGTAGGAGAAGACAACAATCTGGAAAGTGATTAAGAGAATAAGAGACTAATCCTTATTCTTAAACAAGCTGTTATTCAATATTAGACATACATTTTATGGTTCCTCCACTTCAACCAGGCCCAGACAGAGGGCATCTAGAACCAGCAGAGTCAATAGCAATTACAGCCTGGCCTTGGTCGGGGTGTAAGAAGTAGGGAACCAGACAGTAGGAGGAGGAGAAATATATCAAGACATGCTTAGAGATAGTGAGCACCTTAAACTGTAAAAAGATGATCAGACTTCCATGTTAAGCTTGAAAGACTCAACATTAATTGCATTCTGCTGAGAGAAGTCACCTCTTATTAAAGCATGAAGTTGAGCATCTAGAACAAATGGTTGTAACATGTAGAACAGTGTGTGTGTGTGTGTGGGGGGGGGGGACACTAAATGCTGACATCCAGTGTTAGAGTCACAAGTAATTTATCTGGATTTTCATCGTTGAATTTGGGTCAAGTGGACAAAACAAAAACGGGTAATCAATGACACTAACAGCTTGTACACTGAGAAGCTGTTTGGATTGGGGATTGCACTTTGTACTTTCTTAAAGAGTCAAACAGTTTACAGAACATTTTGTAAACCTGAATTATACTTCTTTAATAGAGATTTGTTGGAAGGCCACCATACCATAAACAAAACTAGGCTAGTTTTCAGTTTACTCATTCAGCACCATCCACCTGAGCTACCATTTTTTGCCGTCGTTAAGCCTAAATCTGTTTGTAGGGACTGTAGCGCCCCCATGAGGCAAATGAAAAAGCCTGTGTTTTTATGAGGAACGTCATAGCCGCACATGTTGTTCCCGCGACCGCGAGGGTGGTGGGAGGTAAGTGAAGAGTGTTAAGTGGGGGCAGAAGTATACAGCTTTAATGTACACTATAGATAAAAGTAATGGGACGCCTGACCATAACCAACAGGAATGAAATTGGTGCGCGTTCAGAGTCTGAAGCCCATGTAGTGGAGAAGTTCCATTATGTTGAATGATCAAATAAAATGGGTTGGTGGGATTTTTAAGATGTGATAACATTAGCATCAGCAAGTCACCTTGGATAAAGTAAAGGTTATCATGCACTATATTGTATTCATTCACAGCTGGGGGCAGCTGGTAGCCTAGTGGTTAGGTTAGGGCATTCGCCCTGCGATTGGAAAGACCGCTAGGCACAGCTGAGGTACCCTGAGCAAGGTACCGTCCCCACACACTGCCCCCCGGTCGCCCTGTTCATGGCTGCCCCTGTTTCACTTGGTGAATGGGTTAAATGCAGAGGGTGAATTTCGTGCTGTTCACACTGTGTGCAGTGGTGTGTTCACGTATGACCGAATGATCACTTTCACTTCACTTCACATACACAAAATGGACAAAAGTATTGGGACAGGCCTGCATTTCAGGGTTTGGGTTAGGCCCCTTACTTCCAGAGTAGGATATTGAGAACATCACCATGCTTCCATCTTTGGGCACACAGTTTGGGGAAGGCCCTTTTGACTGGCCCACACAGAGTCCTGACCTCAGCCGCATCCAACACCTTTGGGATGAACTGGATCGGAGATTGCCCAGGCCTTCTCGTTTGTTATCAGTGTGTGACCCGATAAATGCTCTACAGAATGAATGGACAGAAATTCCCACAGAACCTTCAAAATCTTGTGGAAAGCCCTCCAAGAAGAGTGGAAGCTGATACAGCTGCAATGGGGGGACCAACTCCATATTTAAGTCTGTATATAAATCCAGTGTCATTAATATCACCGTTAATGTAATAGTCATGTGTCCCAATACTTTTGTCTATATGGTATAGACAGCATGCAAAATTACATTGGTAAATAAAGTTGACAAAAGTGGATTATTTGATAATGAACATACTAACATGGGCTTTACTAACATGGGCTTCTCCGTCAATTACACTGGTTTTCTGTTTCACAGCAGTTTAAAGTATAACACTCGTCAAACAAAAACTACCTCTACTGACTTTTTAACTGTACCAACTCCCTTAGCTGCAGATGCCCAACAGTTATTAAGCCGCATGCTGTGGGCTTTTATTGTTAGTTTTCCCAATAGAGACTCACTCGAGGTCGACCAGAGGAGGATGGTTCTCTTTTTGAGTCTTGGTTCCTCCTGAGGTTTCTTCTTCCAGCTTTAGAGAGTTTTTCCTCGCCTCTGTTGCCCTTGGCTTGCTCACTAGGGGCTCAGACCTGGATTCTGTAAAGCTGCCTTGTGACAACATTGGTTGTAAATGGTGCTATATAAATAAAACTGAAACTGCTTCCCATGGCACTACTCTGTCTCACCCCATCTGATCAGCTCCACACATCATCTCGCACTATCAGGACCACCAGTACTGCTGTGCTGTTGCTTCCTAAGACGAGACTGATATCAGTGGGGTAGATCATTTAATGCTGTATATGCTAGGTTCTGACATGCTTTGCCTCAGGATGTTAGTGACTGTTCTTCTCTTTCTCATTTTAAGACTTCTCTCCAGACTAACCTTTTATCCTCACACTTTCAGCTTTCTTCCTTAGTCCCCCATATGTATATTTTTAAATCTCTTCTCAGTTGTAATCGTAATGAAATCTTTAGAGTGAGAAAGGCACTATGCAAATGGAATGCATTTTTACTATCATACAGCTTGAGAAAGTATTTGTGTTTGATCAGCGCTGTTAAATCACTGTTGTTTAATCGTGTTTCATGATCTGTTTTTCTTTTGTTTTATATTTATTTATTTATTTAAGGTCAGGTTTATTGTGATGTTTTTGTTGTTCTGCATACCATAAACAATATAAAAAAGATCATAAAATAAGACTGAACAACAAAGTAACAGCACTGATCAGCCAAAGGAATATCGTTGATTTCTACATGACCATGTTCCGACCACTTTTTGTCCCGTAGAATTAAATAGGCTCCTTTTAAATAGGCTTAATGTGCCTTTAAGCTTTAATGAGCTCTGTACAGATGGACTGTCCTGTACGCTTCCGCATTCAAAAAACTGTTTGGGCAGTGTGAATGGGTGTGGCTGAACTGCTGTAGGCTGATTTTACTTATGAAAGCTTTGTTTTTTGTTACATTTTTGTTACACCACAAAAGAAGATATTCTGCGTTCAGAATTTCTTGTTTTTTATTGTAAACAGCCATAAAATGTGTGCTAAATGCTTATTAGTGGTAGTGTGAACGAAGCCTTCCCCAGAATGGGGAAAAAAAATATAGGTTTGATGCCTCTTTAGACTTTCATCACATAAATAAACCATGTAAATAAATTATTTCGTAACTTAGGAAGTAGAAGGCTGACTGTAGAGATTTGTCAAAACTACCACAGGACCAGCAAACCCAGTGTTAAAAAAAATAAATAAAAGAGAGCACATGAGCAAGTTCCTGTTTGACTTGAAGTTAATTGTCTTATTTTTCAGGGATTGTGGGTGGAATTGTACTTTCAGTAGTTTTGCATTGTATTTTGCACGGTGTTTGTATTTCTAGATTAGTGCTCCCTCTTCTGGTCAGTTAGTCACATTGAAATGTGTACAGGCACAGATTGTAGTTTGCAAGGAGAAAAATCAACCCCTTCTGGTTCTTGAAATGAATGTGGAGTTCCTTTACTTACTGGCTCATTAATTATGTAGACTGTATTCTCTTAAATGAATGAAAGAAAAATGAAGCCTTAAACATTGTAGCAATATACATTACACATATTTAATACCATGACATGCATTGAATTACATAACTCTATAAGGGTGTCTGATATGGAGGGAAAAGGAAATTGTGATTTTTCTTTTGCCCCTCAAAAACCGCATTAAGAAGCTGAGCACGTTTGGTCAGTGAAGCTGTGGTGCTGAGAATCAAATGGAAAAATTTTAATAACTGGCTCATCAGATTCATTGTGAAATTCATTGCAAAAAGTCCCTATGATATCTCTACAAATTGGTCTCAAACTGTGACGGTCATTAATACTGCCGAAGTTATTCTACTTGTGGCGGAGTTTTTTTTTATATTAACATTGTTATCTAGATAAGTTCAAGTCAAAAGCTGTTTGAGTGCTAATTGCTTTGTGGAGAAGGTTCAGGCTGCGAAACAGGGGTATATCAAGCTTTCCAAAAGTGGGGGTGTTCTGGGATAGGGAAGCCAAATTATAAATACAATCACGACCAATTATAACTTCCGGAATTTCTACATTTATGTATGGTACATTTATATCATTTTTAAGGTGGTGCGTATAAATCTGACAAGTGTAAATACCAGGCAGCACTGACAATACCTGAGACACCATGGCTAGTTTGCTGTTGTGGGTGTCGGTATTGTAGCCTATGTTTTACTGGATATACGCAAACCCAAGAACTTTGTAAGTGCTTATATGGCACATACCTGTGTATCACATAGACTAGAGCCCTGTGAATCACTGTAGCATAAAAATTTGATCACATTTTAAGTTAAAGTCTGTCATAGGCCTATTCGGCTGTCTAGAAAATGCTGGTGTTATGACAGACAGTGAATTTTGCTTGACTGATTTAGCGTGATGCACTTTCTGATATCATGTCATTCTACCTGTTGATCCAAAACCTGACACGTTCCTATACTTTGCACACACCTCGTTCACTCAATTTGAAATCTGTCTCTCCTTCCCTTCTTCTTCTTAATTTATTGGCGGGTGCCATCTCTTTGGTGCATGCCGCCACCTACTGTAGTGTGCAAAGGGACTTAGTAGAGCATGCCTCGTTCCCTTGTCAGTGATGCGCACCATCACTGGCGTGCCTTTGAGAATACGCCTTCGTGCCAGCTGTGGCAGGCATGCTTAGGGTTGCTGACCTGTGTAGCATCGTTGTAATCTGACAAAAGTTTGGGGGGGTGGAATTGCTTTTCAGCAAATGTGGGGTTGGTCCCCGCCCCCCTCCATACCCCACCACCCCTCCCGCTCCTGTGTGCTACATCCCTGCTGCTAAACACAGCTTTATAAAGATCTGCGGATATTATGTTTATCTTTTAGGTTGAAAACTAATCCTGACTTTTACATTTTTTTAGGCTATCAGTTGTGATTGTGTAAACATGACAGTCCATCATGATAGTCTACTTCTTGATGCTTATCTTGATTGATCTTAACTGAAAAATAGCTTTGAAATGTTTAAAAATGAAATACTTTTTTGTGTAGGCATTATAGAAATTATAATTATATACATTTATATTGGCTCATTCATTACTGAATTATTCTTATATTGATCATTACCATTATACGGTCCATGCCAATACATTGTCATATGTTAACTGAACAAACTAAATTGCACTGAATCATGCTGAATGAGTGTAATATTATTTTTCTTCAGTGCACAATATTGCAAATGTTATATTTTACATATAGGTCTAATTTGTTTGTCGTAGTGTTGGTTGTATTTGGATGGGCAGAGAATGCAGCAGACAGCAGGGCTGCCGACTCTCATCAAGCTTTGATTTATCTCCTCTGGGCTAATAGACAGACAGAGGCAGGGGGACTGAAGCATGCAGAGCACATGCAGTAAAACACAAGCACCATGAACTCTGCCAAAAACAATCTGACACATCTCATTGCCTCTCCTGTGCGCAGAGAAATCATATTTAGGACGGAAATGCTGCCTGTGGCTGCCTCTCACATCCTCAATTTCAATTTTGTTTACTTCAGAAGTTTATTTAAGATCTGAAAGCTTCTTCCATTTGCACCATTTTAAGACCCTGCTGATGTTGCCAGTGCTATTATCTTTAAGACCAGTGTCCTATTCAGACTGTGGGGACTCATACCTCACACACACCTCAGCCCTACATAGAGTAAGCAATGAGTGGTGAATGTAATCTAGAGAATAAATAAGGCAAGTGTGAATAAATTAGTGCTGGGCCGTTAACGCGAGACTCTTATCGCGCGATAAAAAACATATCGCCGTTAATCTATTCACAAAGTTGGGTTGGGAGCTGGGTCTATACTACGCAAGCTATGATGACTTTCACCTT
>JBBPDC010000002.1:7416775-7451119 GCA_037974485.1 Hemigrammopetersius urotaenia
AATGGAACCCAAAACTTGCGTGTTTGGAACCGATGATCGGAATCGAAAACAAATTTTATAAACAATTCCAAAGGCATCGTTATTTTTTTAACGGTTCCAAGTTGGAACCGGTTCTCGATGCCCAACCTAGTCATGTTCTCATCGAACGCTCCAGAGACAGCATCAGTCTCTGGCTCTTTAGCTTGGACCGCTATTACTGTCCAAGGTTCCACTGGTGAAACTTATGGAGGTAAATGGGTGAGATCAATGGCGTTTTTACATTCACACAACACCATCTGATAGTGTGAAGTGGGTCCCTCGCGAGTGTCTCTAACCCGAACTCTACCTAACACTTTCACTGTTTCTATAACATCTTTAATGGTTTCTATGTCTACCTGGGCAGGTACCTTAATTAACATCAAAGCATGACGTTCTGAAATGCCTGTTTCCTTGCACCAGCTGACTAATTCTGTCTGGAGATTAGGATCTTGTCTCCACGCCATGTTTAAGGGTTGACTGTTCTACAATTAAATCACCAAAGTCTAGAAGTGTTTAGGGCTTCCCTAACCTGTGCTTTTACTTTCAGAAAAAAAACTCATCTGCTATTTACTGGAAGGAAATTAGTGAAAAATCCCGGACGAGCCCCCATTTTGCGTAGTGCCCCCTTACCGCTGCCATCGGAATTACAGGAGTGTCGTCCAGTCCTGGAGCTAGCTAGTGGTTATCGACCTGATAACCCTAATTCTCAGTCTGAAAACGCTAAACTATCCAACTGTTAGCTTGGCTAAAGCTAAGCTGTTCAGGTCTGAACTGGTGCTGAGTCATCCGTCCTCGAGCAGAGTCGAACCGCTACTCCCCCCTCTCTCTCTGTCTGTCTCTACAGTCTCTGCACTCCTCGACCAATCGCTTTGTCGATACTGTCCTGGGAGGGAGGGACTTAACATACATTAACCAATGAACAGTAACTCAACCTAACTTGATGGTCAAAGCCACGTTTTGTTCATGTGCGCTGCCACCTAACTTATGTCCAAAAAAAAAACCAGAATTAGAGTGTAACAAACTGAGATAGTTTGCTACTGTGATATGTTTATGTATATACCTTACTCCTGACACCAGGGGGCAGTATAGGGTATTAATTGGTGCAGTTGCTGCTAGTATAAAAGGCCTGAGCAAATCGCGTCACATTGGGGATAAACAAAGCATGTTGTGCGTCATGTAGAGCCAACCGTAATGCTTAAACGCCTTGGCACGAACGTAACGGTTCCTCTGTGTGTAAGTAAAGCTTAATGTTTATCCATATGTATGTATGTATGTTTAACTATCGCTGTGAACAAGTGGTTGAAGCATGTCTTATCCTGTTTGCAGGGAGGTTTTTTTTCCTTTTGTTTTGTTTTCTGTTTCTTTTCTTTCTCTCTTTCTCTTGGGTATGTTGGGTTCCTGTTCCATGAGGAGCGCGAGTGGTTCCAGAGAGGGTTGATGGCTGAGGTCCGTTAAAGCAACTCAGGCACTGGATTTGTGTACTCCAAGCTCCCTAAAGGATTCTTCAGGCCTTATCCAAGTTATACGAGGAGAACTGTGCAGTCAGAGTTTTATTTTTCATTCTTTTATTCCTTTGGATCAAACCGGACTCTGTAAAGGACTATTTGAACTGGGGTGTATTATATGGGAATGTGGTAACTATTGTACATATGTAAATAAATGCACATATATCTGATATGAGTTGGTGGTTATCCCTGAGTTTTCAAGCTCGGCGAAATCGTTACAAGAGCATGCGCACGCGAGTGCATACACAGAAAAAATACACAGTTGAGCATACAGAAATAAAACAGTATTTGCATTCACTCTGTGTACATTACTTCGTAACAGGGTTACATTATTTACATTTTGTTGTGTTTCCAGTGTGTTTAACAGCCTTTTTACAAATGAGACAGCTGGCTGTGGTTTCATTTTCAGACTGAAAATATAGACACATGGTGCTCCTTTTCCTCTCTGCCATTCCTCTGCTCCGTCTGTGTGGGCGCGTTCGCCTGGCGCTCTTAAGTCACGTGACAGTACAACAGCAAAACACAGGAGGGGGAGGAAGAGCAGAGTGTGCTCCGTGCTGTGACTGGGGTGGCACTTGAAAGTACCGATCTTATGACGCTGGTATCTATCAATATCAAAACCAACTTTGATATCGATATGTGGATTGAATGCCCACCACTAATGCACACTCACCACGCAAGAACAAAAGCATGTGGCTCCTGAGCGATGCAGACGACTGGTCTCTCCATACAAGAAGCGTCTAGAAACTGTAATCACCAACAAAGTCTTTTCTACAAAGTATTAAATGAAGTGTGTTCAGTACTTATTCCGTGTCATTTCACTTTATTTTGGCTCAACTTATACTTAAATGTTCTGACGTCTTATGAAATCAATATTTGGCTCGATGGCAACATCTGGTGGACATTTTGTGTCAATAGCCCACTTAGAAATGCCCTTACTGATAAAAATGCTGATGTGTCAAATACTTATTTTCCCCGCTGTGTATATATGTACAGTAATCCCCGCGAAACCGGAGATCCTGTGGTTATGTGCTTATCACGGGGCTCATAATCCAAGAGCACTTGCATTTATTTAAAAAACGCGTTGTTGTGGCTGAAAAATTTTATAGTAAAAACCCTAAACATGCACCCAGAACACTTCATTTTAAGATACGGGTTTACCTTTACATTTTCTATAAGGGTAATGTAATTAAAGTGTTTGGGAGCATATTTGGGGTTTAAAAATTGACATTTTAGGCACACTGTGTATATATGTATATATACACATTATTTAGAATCCCCAATGCGTCTGACATACGTCTTTGGACTGTGGGAGAAACCGGAGACCCCAGAGGAAACCCAACCCACCACGAGGAGAACATACAATCTCCACACACAAGGTCAGGAGCTGGATTCGAACCCCAGAGGTGTGAGGCAAGAGTGCTACCCACTGCGGCCAAAGAAAACATTTATATCTGTGCTGTATACGTTGACTCCCGTTACCACCTCTGTAAGTTGGTCATCTCACCATGAAATTGAATAAAAGAATTGTAGTTTCGAAGCATGATGCTTCTAACAAGGTTCACTTCACTAAAAGTTTTATTTTTAAAGTTAAATGACTGAAATATGACAATTCAATTCAGTGTATGTCAAAAGGGACAAACTACTTTATGCCCAGTGTTATTACCATGGATGAGTTCAAATATAAAATACAATAATAAAAAAAACAAAAAAAAAACAAAACCTACAACTGCTACTTAAATATTTCCTAAGAAATAGTTTATTTGGAGACATTCCTCTAACAGTTTTACATCAGCTGAGGAGTTTATCGTGAGTAGTACGATGGCAATTCAGTACCAGGAAAAGCACGTTTTTTTACAGAATATGTTACAGAAAATTACACAATCATATTAACAATTTATGTGAAATTTTGTGCGTTGATGACAACTATCTTTATGAGAGCCTTGGCTAAGAAATTAGAATGCTGGCCTAAAACGATGGGATGGACTGAACTCTTAAACAGTTATCATTAAAAAGGAAGGGGTGGGGTGGGGTGGAGTGAGGGGTAACTTTCTGGGCATTAAGCTCGTCGGGGACTCCCTTTCGGTCCATGGGATGGTAGTGATGTGTTCAAGTGATCAAGCTTCCACAGCCTTCTCCTTTGCTTTCTGTTCTTGCTTGTACCTGGAGAAGTAAATAAGTTCATGGTTATATAACCAATTTCTGCCAAAAATTGCTGCAGTGATGTAACTTGTTTTATAATTTATATAGTATTCAGTATCAACTTCCTCTGCCCTGCCAGAGACGGTCTAAATCCAATACAAAATTCTCAGCACAGCATGTTCATTTCCTAACATTACAAACTGAAATGGACCTAAAGCAATGTTGGACCGCCAGTAGCTCATAAAACAAGCTGACCCTTAATCTTGTCCAGCATATGAAGATAAGAAAGCTCTTTGTTTAAAACACAACAGAGGGTAAATACATTATATGGACAGGTGTATTTGGACAACCACGCCTGACCATTACATTCAAATACATAGATTTTAATATGGAGTTGGTCCACCTTTGCAGCTATAACAGCTTCCACTCTTCTTGCAAGGCTTTCCACAAGATTTTGGCGTTTCTGTGGGAATCGGTGCCAATTCGTTCTGTAGAGCAGCGGTCCCCAACCTGTTTTGCGCCACAGACTAGTTTCATGTAAAACAATATTTTCACAGGCTAAAAACAAAGTGCATTTGTTTTTTTTTTTAAAATAATTTTTGATATCTTGTGGGCTAAATTCTTGATGTACCAGGTCATATGACCGTGATGAGCTTTCAGACGATACCGCAAACAGATACTGATCCGCAGCCCTGTGGTTGGGGATCTCTGCTGTGGAGCATTCATGAGATTGGGCACTGATGTTGGATGAGAAGGCCTGGCTCGCAATAAAATTTCATCCCAAAGGTGTTGGATGAGGTTAAGGTCGGTGCGGGCCAGTCAAGCTCTCCCCACTGAACTCGCTGAACTTGCTTTGTGTACTCGGGCACAGTCATGCTGGAATAGAAAAGGTTCTTCCCCAAACTGTGTCCACACAGTTGGAAGAATAGCGCTGTACAAAATGTCTTGGTCTACTGAAGCATTAACACCAGCCTTCACCGGAAAGGGGCCATCTAAATTCAATATTTGAGACGTGTCCCAATACTTTATAGCTAAAACAATCAAGTGAGTGAGTCAATGAGACGACATGGGCATTTTCTATCCGACTACATTTTAAAAAAAATTTAAATGACAAAAGTATAGCTGCAACTCTCTCAAATATGCTCACTTTATCATTTCCCGATTTTTATGCTTTAGTCATTTTTTTTCTTTATTGAAAAGTTATTTGAACAAAAAAGTCCAAAATGTTCAGTTTAGGAAATCTAGTGTTACCATCAGATAAAGACCAGTTTAGAAAAGACAAGTTCTAATCAAACAATTTACAGAGTTGTATGTTTTATTCATTATTGTCCAGTTCAACCATCAAATAAAGACCATTTTACTTTATTTTAAAATCGGTTACATCACAGGGCCGCATGCAATAACCTTTTGAACAGTCTTAAAAAAAAAAGCATTGTATCGCGATATTCATCCTTTTTTATGCCTGTTTAGAACTACTTGGGGAAAATACTTCTGTTAATTGACATTATAAATGTTACAAACTTGCTTAATTTGTGCTGTTATTTTGCTGTTATGTTTGTTTATTTGTGCTGATATTTTGTTTAAAAACAGCACAACATCCATTAAGCTTGTCAGTGTTTAATAATAATTGCTATTTATTTTAAATGATTTCATGTTGTCATGTCACACTCATACATTGCTGTACTGAAAACACCCTTAATATGTCTATAACAAATTCAACTTTGAATCTGATTGAGAGAAGCACTGACATTTTCCCAAGTAAGCAGTCTATATGTAACTTAATTTAAACATGCAGAAAAAAAAGATTCTGAGAATGAGCACATTTTATTTTGAACAGCCTAATGTAAAGATAGCAGACGGATGAAAGGACAGAAATGTTTTTAGTTCAGTTGCTTCTAAAGTTAGAATGCAGACTTAAAATAAGACTCGGTGATAATATTTCATATGTGACCAGATCTGCCGTAATGAGTCTGAAGTCTGTGTTCTATTTATTTAGATACGGGCCGATTAAGTTGAAAAACATCAAAAATATAAATTTTTCTTATTTGGCCTTATATGAAAGAAAAGGTCAAAATTAATTTCTCAAAGTTTCATCATAGAAATAATTGTGAAAATGTACTTACATGGCTATGTAAGTTGAGTTGCAACTCTCAAATCTTACAAAAAACATGAACTAATTGGTAAGTATTTAATAAAAATTTTGAAATAATTGAAGCTTCAGTCTGATTTAATATACATTTCTCAGTATCTAAATGCCTGTAGTAAAATTTTGTTGTTAAATACTGGGGTCTTTGGATGCTATGGATTGTTAAGGATATCAACAAAAAACTGACAAAACTGCTGCGAGACCATCATTCAAACAACTGTAACTTGACAATCATTTATGATACAGCTTTGACCAAGATATCATTTTAAAGCCTTTTCATCTTTTCAATGATACCAAAACCTGAATTTTGAATTGAATTTTGGGTGACTGTGACTGATTTTGCCAGATCAGGTCACATATGTGTATAATGCAAATAAGGAAAATGAACAAACCTTGGAAATATTTTTCATGGTCACACAATATGACCATTTGTAATATCATGGCCAAGCAACCTTTGCTAAACGTTTGCTTTAAAAATGTGTTCATGACATTCCAGTTACCAGAATAATTGCAAAATATATGCTTCCCTTTTATTTTTCCATCACTTGCCTTTTTCAAATCCTTAAATTGTAACTCAATTGCTTTCAATACTGTTCTTTGTAGGGGGTGCATCCACAAAGACTTTCTCAACGTCAGGATTCATCCATCATATAAAATCAAATCGCCATGCAGTGTATGAAGCACAGACGAGGCAAGACCCTTCGAGCACACCCACTCCGCCTGTGTCTTTGAAAAGGCAAGAAAGTTTTCCAGTGATTGCAGTTAATATATGGGCTGCCAGTCTTTGTTTTAACGCACTATTTTGTTTTAGGCCTACAGAGAATGTTGTTCTATCTTTCAACAGTTTTTAAAGCACTTGTTCTGAATGCATTTTGTTCAGAATATTAAAATGCACTTTCACTTGTTTTATGAGAGAAGGTATTTAATTGTATAATTTTTCAGCTATCTTGCTTTTAGGCTATTCATGAGTGGGGCCAAGTAAAATGTTTTATTTCAAATTTTATTTCATATTATGCTTTGTTTGAATGCTAAAAAAATATTTTCATAGTTTTGTAACAGATTTATTCTTTTAATCTTTTAATAATAATAATTTATTTAGGTGTTTTGGTTTTTGGCCAAGTGTTTCCTCATTTTAGGTTTCAGCCCTAGTTCTTTGTAGATAAGTGACAAACATGTCATAAAGAGACACTGTGCAATGCTGCTGTATCAGGCTTTCGCAGTCAATGAACAACTTGCCTAATTTTCTCTTGTTTTGCAATTTCTTTGCACAGTGAAAAGTTACAGATTGACTTTTAAGACTCAATATTAACTCCCTGAAACAATCACAATATCACACAGCCAGATTGTTCATGCGGCGTTTAGTAAATATTTACGGCTGTAGCTTGTGGTGTTCTGTCCCTGAGGTACAAACAACAAAAAAGCCAAACACGAAGGGGTTTCTGGGTTATAGGTTAGCAGGGCAACACTGAGAGTGAGTTAGTAGTTTTCTAGTGAAGAGGACTCACTTGAATATCCGGTACAGCTGAGATCCACCAGCACCACCAACGAAGAAATTTACAGCAAAGAGATTCCAGTTTTTGGGTATGATGACCAGGGAATACCTAGACCAAATAAGACCTACAGACACAGGGATTTGAAGTACCTTCATGAAAATGTGTGAAAATATGAATAAAAACAGCCTTGTCCTGCTTTACTGGGAATTAGCCATGTACCTGTAGCGGTCAGGACTCCAGACTGGGCTGTGCTAAGCTTCTCTGCTGGTCTGGTCAGGTCTGCAAGTCCAGCCAGCACTAGACCCTGAGAGGAAAGAGAGAAAGTAAAAACAATAAACAACGATACTGATGTGGGTTAGCCTACTGCCTCCTTATGTTTCCAACAATCTCACTCTAAATGAGCTGCTTATTTTTTATCTAATCATCATTCATCCCCTTTTCACAGCCTGTGTTATTGTGTTAGATAAAGTTTTTAAAAGCTATGGTCATTAAGAGTCTTCCAGTAGCTCCATCAACCATAGACTGATGTGAACAAATGCACACATTAAATGAAATATGCCATTTATCAACAAGCTTTTAAGAGTAAATATTGCCTCATTTCAAATCTGCTTGCAAAACTAAACATTATCTCCCTTCTATCTCTAATCTTTACATGAGTATATACTCAGAGTGTCACTGACGAGGGAAGACAGATGAACATGCGCTGCAATGTGATAAAGTGAACCATACCCATTTAAACATTGGGGCCCAGAAGAAGACAGTCTTGGGACCTGAGGAGAAAAACATAACATTAGACTTCAATGCATATTTGCATACAGACCAAATCAACTGCATCAGCAGAAGACTGAGTAGACTGAGCCTGTCTCCCAAACAGTAGTTAAGCAAGAGGAACTCTGCCCAGCAAAGCTTAGCACAAGTATGCAGTGTAAGGTTTCCATTTTTTTGTAAAGTACTGCCACTATCAGGGATCTGTCCTGTTCCTTTTTCTTTCGTGTTGTTATATTATTAGCATTCAACTCTGGCCCCAAAGACTCAGATTTAAACACTTCAAAGCTTCCCTGCTCACAGTGGCGGTGCAGTATACCTCAAACCCAAAACACTGATCTTGTATGCACTACTTCTCAGTCGAGTTAAATAAAGGTGCAGTAGCTTCAGCTTCAGGCAGGGGTATTTAATTCCAGTCCCGGGTGAACGAGTCCAGCCCATATCGGTAATCTCAGAGCTCAAGCACAACTGGTTTACTGCCACGGTTACTGACCAGGTAGGTGTGTCTGAGCTGTGAATCCACCCAAAATGTGCAGAACTTCCGACCTTCAGGAGCAGAACTGAATACCGCTGCACTTAGGAATGTCATCAAATGAAAAGGGTTAAATCACGATTTCAAATTCATCACGGAATTTATATTAAGTTGTAACAATATTTTTTTTCTTTTACTATTTTGCAAGTTACTGAACAGAACAACCAAACTATTGTTGGTTGAATGCTGTTTCTATAAGGCAGGCATTAAGCGGACTAGCAAATAGGGCGATTTGGATGAGGAAAAATTAGGAAGAGCATAGAACTGCAATAGATAAATGGAATGTAGTCTATTTAGACGGTACTACTCTCTGCTTTGACAATCTTTTTGTCATAACGGCCACACCTAGGTTAAACTGTTGAGGAACTTTACTTAAATTTAACTTCGAGGAATACACAAATAAATATAAAGCATAAATGTACATTGTTAAGAGTAAAGAGACATAAAGAGATTTGTCCAAAACAGTGGGTTTTCCAGCAATATACACAACGCCAACCTGGTTAACTTGGAATAACAACATATCAAAACTCATGACACGGATGTGAAAAGACTAATTATCTCAAAACAATGCTACAGCTCTCTTTAAAAGATGCTAAACTTGTATTTTTATGTGCAGGGTATTGTGAGCTACAACAAATGCCAGAGATGGGCGGGCTGTTTAATGACACTGCAGTAGACCATATCGTGGCATTTTAAAGTAATGTTGTAAATAAACTCTCAAACTCACATTACTTTCTGCACAGCCACTGAAAATACAGGCTGAAAACAGTGAGCTATAGTTAACTGCTCAAACATTCTGTAAACAAGCAACAATACTTAACATGAACTGTTACATAGAATAATTATTGCAATTTATGCTAAAAGTTAATGGAAGGCTACATTTTTCCCAGCTTGTGTTGGATAAGTATTTAGGCTGATTTAAACAAGTCTGAGCAAAATTACCCCCACACTGGCAGCGTGCATCGTTTTGCATTTTTATGACGTCATCTCAAAAGTACTTTACTGTAGTAGGCAGCGGGTGGTGGTTGGTGAGTTGCCCCTGTAATCAGCTTTGTCTGCTCTGTAGAGAGTTTATATTTCTCAACACATGCATGCTCGCACTCGTGTTCGATCTAATAGACCATTAACCCCAAGTTACTCCAGGGAGACTGTCCTCTGTAGTTAGGGAATGGAAGTTGCTTTGGATTAAAGCGTATGATAAATACCGCAAATGTAAATCTAATATCTGGGCTTCAGCGAACACGAGGTCTATGACATGTCCTCTGAACACAAAACACAAGTGACTTCCTGAGATTTGGCAATCAGGCGCTTTCTACTTCTCTCCCTCCCTAACTCCCTCTTACTTTCTATGACGTTCCGTCTCTCCCTCTCTCTTTCTCTCTCCTCTCTTTCTCTTTCACCCTCTCTCTCTCACTCTCTTTGTCTATCTCTCTCCCTGCGTTTCTCCGTCTCTCTCTCACTCACACAGCAGGCCAGTCTGTTTTAGACCCAGATAAACAGTACAACAGCTAATGTAGCAGTACCACATTGCTACAGAGAAACTGAAAATAACATGGTGTCTGCAATGACCAGTAAACAGTTCCCTAAATTGTTGTCCATTACCTGCTGGATGGTTGTACAAAGGTTTCAGTTTGGCCGGCAGCAGATGCTCGATCCTGTCTAGGACCCTGTGGTATGAGGCTCGGAGTCCCACCAAAGCCATGACAATCGGGCTAAAGGAACAACAACCAACAACGAGGACGGCACAGAAAAACGGGCCCCAGTTACTCCCCCGAGATGGTTCTTCGAGGCGAGTAGCGTCTACAAAGCCAGGCGATTCATAAACCGATCCCTAACAACGTCCACTGTGCTGTACTGTCCTACTTACGACCTTCCTATCGCCGCTGAACCCTCTGGCTGCTGGGCCGCTAGGAGGAACACGGTAGCAACATTCGACTCCTGAACGAATCGGTTCAATTGAACCGATCCTTTTGAACAAGTCAACAGCATCCATATACACTTTATGGACAGTAGGATTTTCTGACAAAACACATCTGTTTCCAAGGGTTGGGCTAGGCCCCTTACTTCCAGTGAAGATCAGCATACTAAGACATTTCAGACAACGTATTCCAGCATGACTGTGCCCCAAAGACATGGTTCTTAAAGGATGAAGTGGTTTAATAATGATCTTAAAATAGTTTCACTCATTAAATTATAAAACATTATATTGTTTTATTGTAATATATTGTTATAGTGTAATATATTAAATTGGAATTTAATGTTATATATTAAGAGCCGACTGATTGTTTTAATCACATTTAAACCTACATTATAGGCGCAGAAGTATTGGGACGCCATATCAGTGCACCAACACTGACTTTAATGACATTGTATTCAAATACATGGACTTTAAGATGGAGTTAGGTCCCCTTTGGAGCTATAACAACTTCTTGGAAGGTTTTCCACAAGATTGTGCATTAATGTGTGCGTATCTTTATCAGCCATACCCAGTGTTTCTATTTGTGGGGCAGATTATAATAAAATTGTTCTGTATATTCAAGAATCGAATTCAGATCCGAATCCGAGTCGGTTCAGTGAACTGAAGTGAGTTTCTCCCTGAGTGTCCGTCGCAAGGTTACCGCCGTCACGGCACACCCCACCTTCTGCAGCATCCCATTGGTCCGTTTTTACCCAAACCCATGTCAATGATTGGTCTACGTCTATTTGTGGGCGGGGTCTGCTTTTTGCGAATAGTGTGTGGAAACCAGGTCCCAGGACTGAGAGCAAGAATTCAGGCTCCTCTGCGTACAATTTGATGGAACATGGTTTAAAAATTTTTCTGCATCATTTACTGGTTCATTTGAGGATATTTTATTTGCAGAACCTTTAATTGGGGGTTGTGATGCCTAACCAGTTTTCTCCGGGATCAATGAAGTTTTCTGATTGTATCAAATGATTTGGAATCACAGAGAAAACGATGAATTCAGATATTATGAAAAATGTTCAGAGAAAAATCCAAAAATATTTTTTAAAGGTCAACAAGTTATTAAATAGAAATATAAAACACGTGAGACAAATTTACTATCATGTAGTGTGCTGTGTTGTGTCATGTAAGGATTGTACTTTGACTAAAACCTTTTTGCACGTAACTGATTTTTCCTGTACAGCCAGGAACCCTGCATCTTCATAATCGTGATGCTTGATAATGACACTTCACGCCATACTGCACTTTCTGCAAATGCAGAAATTGACCTAATAATTAAAATTAAACGAATTAATTGAAAGTAAGTTTCACTACGTTCTAGTACAGTGATGTACTAGATTGGCCACCTGGAGGCGCTAAAGTACAAATATGCGTTTTTGTCTTGCAGCGGGTGAGTGAAGGATGAGTGGAGTGTGTGGATGTGTACAAAATTTAATATTATATATGTATGTATACACACATTTTAAATACTTCCAGTGCTTTAGGATGTAGGAGTAAAATCTTCAAATTTACTCCTACATATTGAGCAATTCATGTGAAATGTTCATACTTAGGGGGAAAAAGTAAAAGAGAGAAGCCATCAGTCACTCAAAATGAGCTGCAAGACCTGAAATCAGGGGGAACAAATACACAAAGCAATGAATGTGTGTCTAACATTTGTAGGTGGCACGTCGGAACATCATGAAATGGGGATTCTCTTTAAATTGTACTGGAACATGAAATATCATTGATAAAAAAACACGAAAATAGAAAAGTGCCAGGACATATATATCTATATGATCTATCTATATGATTCGTTATACTGAATGATCATTTGTGATGATTTTGCTGTGTGTTAACTACATTAATTTTGTAACTTGTACTTTATGTTATGATGTTCAGTGGTTTCTGGACAAGCCTTGTGTTTCTAACCCCTCTGCCTCTTTAAACATGTAGACTAGTTGCGTGTGCACACTTGATGCTCTTCAGCTCTCAGTGGACTCCTCCAGCTCGCATTTCACTGGCACAGGAGAGATGTGTGTGTGTGTGTGTATGTGTATGTGAGAAGGACTGGGCTCCACAGACAGATATTTCTGCCAGCTTATGATTTGTTTTTCTTCATTTGCTCTCACGATGATCCCTGGGGCTGGAGGTCCTTGGCCGTGGGGGCTGTAGCCTGTGTCTGGATGTGTTTTTCTGCTGGAGGAGCAAAGAAGAGAGGAGTCTGAACGGGACACTAACACTAGGCACTGCTGACAGCCTGGCTTGATTAAGGAGGTTTCTTTCTCCCTTCCTTCCCCTCTTTTTCTTTCTCACTTCCCCAATGCTGCATGCCCCAGAAGAGCTCTGAGAGCTGCCTCATGATGTCCTGCACTGGTAACTTGATTTGGGATGTAAGGAAACGCTCCATCGGTTACCGAGATCCCAACCTGGTCAGGACCAACTATTTAGGTGAGAAAAAACACAACGTATTGTGTTTGTTTTGCTCTATGTTTGTGTGTCTTATTTGCTAAACAACGTCGTTTAAAATGGCATTGTTATGACCCTAGACTCGCCTGCATCAGCTGTCAACCAAATTGAAGTGAACTTGCTGAGAGACAAACAAACAGCTTTGACTGGTCTAGCATGGGCGCTAGCTAACTGTGGACCCTTATTTTGGGCTGTGTTGGAGAAACAACACACTTAGAAATATGTTTTTGCAGAAAAATATCTTCACAAAGATTGTTTTTTAAACACTGAGGGTTAAACTAATCTCAGTTACCTGGTCAGAGACCAAAACACGACGGTGGACAGGGCTAGGAGGCTAACAGGCTAAGCGTTAGCTCACTGTGAGCTCTGCTCTAATCCTTCAGGAACATAAACGCAGTGTGTGCTTTGTATGCTTTTTCACGTTTAAAGTAAAAAAAAAATATATATAGTGGACTGACAAGGCTCCCGACCCTGTCATTGGTCTGTAAAGGACGCGATGTTGTTGTGTAAAGTGTTTTGGCTGGTTGCTGCTGCTTTCTTCTGTCTCCATTTTTAGCAGCACCAGTCAGTCCACCAGTCTCCTAGATCACAGCATGGGTTTGTGTTCCTACACTATGTTGACCACCAACAGGGAATTTACCGACATTGCATTCAAGTGCCTGGCCTCACAAATGTGCTTTTGACTTAATGGGCACAAATCCAGACAGAATTTGGGGCAGAGGCAACTCCATATTAATGCCCATACCTTGGGAATGGGATATCCAAAATATTGGTGTCATAACCAGGTGTCCACATACTTTTGTCCATGCAGTTAAAAGTAGTATTACAATATAAGTTGGAACAGAAAATATACATATAAAAATGTCCATAATACTAAATCACAGGTTTTTGATACATCTCGTAATTTTAGACAACTGGTGCCCTGTATATAATACGCATGTATAGTCATGTGAACTAGTAAATACACCCACATGAAAAGTTTAGATATATTCAACATAATTGGACATACAGGTTGTCTTTTTTTAAACAATACTGATTGACAAAAGTGATATAATTTAGCACTTATTCACATGTGCCAATTTGAAATCAGTCGCATCTGATTAGGTTCTAATGATCAGTAGACTGTTAGAGAATATCTTGGAGTAAAGTGTTTTATTTAAACCTCAGAAATCTGGTCTAGTTTGCTCTTATTGTAGTGTGTGGTATCAGCATGCCTAAATCAGGAGAGATCAATGAGACCTTCAGAAAGAATGTTGCAGGTGCCTGTAAGTCTGGGAAAGGGGTTTAGAATGTTTCCAGGATAGAAGTAAACAATCAATATCTTGAGTCAAAGGCTCAAACCCCTCCAAGTTTAGCAAAAAGCAAAGATAACATTTAAGCAGAAGAATCTCAACTGTAAAGTTGGACGGTGGTGGAAATGTTAGGGTTTGGCCTGACCACCTTGCTCTCTTTGAATTGACTATGAATTCTCTTTCATGACAGAGTGTGTTCAAAGAAAATGTGTGGCCTTTGGTTGCGAAGTTGAGGAAGAAATGAACTTTCTAACAGGATAATGTTCCCAAACATGCACACAAGGAATGGTTCAAAAGGACACAAGCAGCGAGTTATGGACTGGCTTAGGCAGAGCCCAGATCTGAATCCCACTAAAATGCTGTGGGCAGTTTTTGAAATGGGCTGTATATGCAAGAAACCCCCCAAACACACAACTAAAAGAGTTCTTTATGGAGATGTGGGCCGAAACTTTTCCCAGTAGAAGGCAGAAACTAGCGGACAGTTATAGGAAATGTCTACATAAAAATAGTTTCTGTCAAAAGGGGCAGTAATAGTTACCGAAGCCAGGAATGTACTTCAACAGAAAAAGTCCTCAATAAATCCACCCCTCCAGGGAATCTCCAGTATATTTTTAAATGAACGATTGTGATACATACTGTCTAACCCAAAATCTAGAACTGATTAGCCCACATTCGTCAAAAAAGAAAACGATACTTGAGGTGTACTTAGTCCCTCGCATAACTGTAGTAACTTGATTGTAAAACACTTGCACCTAACTTGATTGCACCTGAAACTAGTTAAAAGAGGAGAACTGATTGAAGCGAATGGAATTGTAGCAACCATTCTAATTTTATTTTATGATTATCTTAGTACCCTCACCCCAGACTGTAAACAAAAGGTAAAGAAAGTGATCTGAATTCAGATAGGCTAGTTAAATTTCAGTGTCTGTTAAATAAATCTTTTAGATTTGGCTAAATGATGTCCTCAACCTGTGTCCGCTACATTAATTAACAATGTTAAAGCCTAACTGCACCCCTGTATATTACTCAATCTAACCTAGTGGGTTTGTTGTGGGAAGTGAGTTTGTCCTGGCATGTGAAAGGAGTTCCAGCATGTTGCCACAGCCACAAAAAAGTGGATGCCATTAGCTGGGCAGTCACATTACATTAGTCATGAAGTGTGTAGTTAAGAATAGTTTGCCATAAAATAGTTACTAAAAGGCTGTTACTGAAAAGGAAGAGATTTTAGATAAGAGCTAAACCAAACCTCACCTGGACATAAGAGAGCAAGGAGAGAGATGGATCATCCCCACCACCTTTCTAAACGCCAGCACTGTTTACCTATCTTTCCTGTTTTCTTTTTCCTGGACAATTCTTCAATAAACTAATAAAGAGCTTTATAACAGTGTCTGTGCAATGACAATAGGGCTGCACGATATTAGGAAAACATGCGATATGCGATAATGTTGCCATGGCAATATCACATGCGAAAAGTAAAAACTTATCCTTTATAGTGTTAATGTTTTTCTGCTTTGGATTTGCTGGTAACAGAGACTCCAGACACTGACTAGTCTATGCATAAAAATGAAATGCAATATTTCCATTCCAACATGTTTTTTAAAAGAATTTAATTAAACAGAGCATTTTAATGCCTCCCATAAAACATTTGAACCATTGAACATTGTTGAAAAAAAAATCTGAATATATTGTTTTAATAATTTTAAATCTCAAATAAATTTAAACATCATTTAAATTATAGTAAGTTCTTAGCCAGAAAAAGAATAGGAAAAGGAAGAATCTATAACAGTAACACAGAAGATGAAGAAACTGCCCAGTGATATTTTGCCCTCTTCTCTGTGGCACTGGGTGAAGAGTTTTGGAAAAACACCATTTATTGCAGTTCATTCGGTCTTTCTTGATATGGATATTGGGCATGTTGATATTGCGATGACGGTAAATTTGTGATATATTGTGCAGCCCTAAATGACAATATAGCATATTAGTGCCGCTAACCAACTGAATTCTGTAATGCTTGCGTGGGAGCTGGGGTGGGAACTGGGCTTCCCAGGTGAGTCAAAAAGGTGTTAGCTTGGATGATTAATAGGTTGGGTAGATTTTTTTTTTTTGCTGTGATGAAAAACATTTTGGCAATAAAGAGCAACAAAGAAAATTGATTCAGATGAAAAGAATGGCTTTCCCCAATGTAATAATATTGTCTTAGCCTCATCCTGTCCAAATAACTTCATTATATCTTCCATAATATCTTGGGCTCCTGCGTGCTCTAATAACTTTCCTGTAGTTTCTGCCTACTCAGTAACATTATGAATTCCGCCTACTCCGATAAATTCATCATGGCTCCTGCAGGCCCAATGACTTTTCTTGCTCTCTGTTTACCCGAATAACTTCCTTGATGAAGTAGAATGAAACCGTCTGCTTTATCTGATTGTGTTTTCTGCTTTGTGTTCTAGTGAAACCAAAACAGGTTCTCTGAATTTCCTTCAAATGTGCCATTTCATTGCTCTTTTTGGCCAGACCCAGAAGACCAAAGACTAAATATTTAAAATCTGTTAAAAGAATGTGTGTTGTCTCCAAGATTTGGTTAGACCTATAATTAACAAGAGAACTCAGGATTACCTTTTCTTGAGCAGTGGCCTCACAAAAGGTGTTCTGAGTGGATTACACATTGAAGGTATAGAGATCAGCTGGTAAAGAGCTGAAAATATATTTTAAAAATTGATCTTGAGTGATTAATGCTTTGAAATCTATAGCTGAAAAGCATGAGGCCACACAAGCTCACAGAATGTGTGGCAAAAAAGTGCATCCAAAGGTTCTGTCCTTATAAACAATGTTATAAAGATAATCTAAAGCAACATTAGCACAAGCTCTTTCTGGAAGCTTTGTGGTTTGGTTTTCCCTGTGTAAGTAGTAGAGTTTCCTGTCCGTTGGCTGGAGTGGTGTAAAGCACATAGCAGGTTGACTCTAGAGCAGTGGAAAGATTCCCTGGAGGGGTGGATCATGCTTTGGCATGGACAAATTGCACAGACTGTTCCTGTGGCTGAATGGAAGCAAATCTGAAATTGAATATTATCAGAAATCCAGTAGAAAACCCTCAGAGTGTTGGAGGTTGTTATAGTAGCAAAAGCCTTAATGCTCATGATCCTGGAAAAAGAGGTGTTCAAATGTCCACACATATTTGGCCTATAATTAGGTCACGGCTGGATCATCATATCTAAAAGGTAATGGTACTCTGTGTGTTTTGTCTGCTTTATCAATGTTTATCTGTAACAATAGTCAAATTGCATAAATAGTTTTGTGGAACCTTGATGTGAAACGATCGGGTCTGTGGTTTTGCAATGGTTTTGAGTAAAACCACATACGTAAAAGCGGCATAAGGTCGTTATAAGATATATATGACTGTTAAGCTCTCCTAGAACATTGTTAACATTGTTTACAATCCTTTTTAGTCCTCTTTGAAAATACGAAATACATGAAAATTAAGTATCACAATTGACTCTTGGGGGGTTGTTTTGAAATATGACTTGACTGCAAGAACGATCCTGTCTTTGGTGTCATTTATTCTCACCGTGACACATCTGTCTTTGGTATGACTTATTAGATTATACTTGGTTTGTTATCTAGCCAATCAATTTTTGCTGTAATGTGAAGCAACACCTTGTCCATAACATCTGAGATCTGGTAGAAGCATTAGCCTAGTTAGTGACGTAGTGTGGTGGCATATCATGTGTGTGTGCCGCATTTAGCTTGGCTAGGCTGCAGGTTGTTAGGGCTGTCGCTGCTAATCGACAGGGAATGCACAGAAGTGCCTGTAATGAAACCAGGCAAACTGTCCACAGAGAAGTGTCTAAATTTAGGACAAGGCCAGTGATTGATGTGGTCTTTCTAGATCCTGCACAACTTGCAACAGACTTTATAAGAGTTTATAGCAAATGGTTTGCAAAATTGTAGGCACTTGAAGAATGACTGAGACTGAATATGCAGACAAAGTTACATCCGTTTGCCAGTTTCTTTACTTTCTCAAGTGTAGCTGCAAATGTTTATGGTCACTAAATGTTGTAGCGGTGCTAAAGTAAAAATTTGTGACACACTGATTTGGAATCTAGTTGAATTAAGATGCTATTGTGTTTAATACTCCATTATTTGTTTTTATGAATGACCATTATTTTTACCTTTGTGAAGTGCAGTCATTGTAAGGCAGGCCTAAAGATGGGTTATTGGCTACTTTTGCATTGCCTTGACCCAGGCTAGACCCGGGGGTCTTAGAAATTTGGATTGACTCTGAAAACCTTTTGAAAGCCTGAATTTCGGGGGGTTTCTCCAAATATGTGAAACTAACTAATATGTGAAGCAAGAAATGGATGAGCTTTCACTTGAGTTAAATGATGTTCAGCTTATTATACTGTTTCAAACCCCCCCCAATATGTCAACAAATATTTTTCATCTGTCACTATTCGATCAGCTTAACCCCTAAATTTAAGTTCACCATTATAAAAGAAATAGGGCTCTAAAATTAGAAAATGCCATATTTAGCTTGGTTTCTGGTAGTGAATGCATACTTGTCTTCATAATCAACTAAACATTTTCAATCAGTGAACGTGAAATTGACCACAGCACACAGTGAGAACAGCACGAAATTCAACCTCTGCATTTAACGCATTCACCAAGTGAAGCAGGGGGCAGCCAGGAACACGACATCTGGGGAGCAGTGTGTGGGGACAGTACCTTGCTCAGGGTACCTCAGAGGTGCCTAGCGGTCTTAGGAATTGAGCCCATGACTTTCTGATCGCATGGCGAACGCCCTAACCAGCTGCCCCAGTGGTATTAAGATTTTGTATCGGACTGTACTTCAGCCTAGACTATAACACCTTGTAATTCTAAAATCTTTCTGGATAAGAGCATGTGCCAAAAATAAATGATGATCCAAAATGCTATTAGAGAGTAGGAATGGCCAACACTAAGCATGATCCCGTGTGTGTGTGAGACAGAGAGAGAGCGAGCGAGCGAGGGAGGGGAGAAAGAGAGAGGGCTGTAAATGGGATACAAATAAATCAGTTCTAGCTAATCACCATATTGGACGAACAATAATTGTCCCATTTGTTTGTGAATAATAAATGAGCTCTGTCATGCATATCATGCATCCCTATATGAAATTCACTTATGAAAGCTATATTTTGAATCCAGACAACATACTGCATGTCTTTCAGACTTCTGCTTTAGCTGTCTGTTTCACTTTGTTTGTTTTAGATCTGTTAGTCACTACTGAGACTGTACATTATGTCGACCAAATCCCCATCTATTTGGATGATAAGTTATCTCTGTGTGTGCAGAGATAGACAGTTAATGATTTGATGGTCCGCATCATAGCAATGCTCTAGAGTGTGATGTTTTAATCTCTCATCTATAACCTTTAGCCTTAATTATAGGCACCATTCTGTTTTTACTGTAGAAGTGTGAAGTTCCTTATAAATATTTATAGCAGTTTGAAAAAGTGCTTATTAATTTCAGCAATTTGTCAGCAAATTTTCAAAATGTTGTTTTCCTTTGCAGGCAGAAGAGAATTTGTGCAGCGCCTGAAGCTCGAGGCTATACTCAATGTGCACGATGGCTGTGTGAGTATCAAAAACTAATTCTCCTCGGTTCATAAACTATAGTTTGCTTGAGGATTTTCTTCCTCAAACAATACGATTATTCTTTGTGTTTAGATTAGAACCGCTAGGAGTTCTTGTCTATCTGCGTTAGCTTAACGCTCCTCCTCAGGGCGGTGTGCGTCCTTGGACCCAGCTTGCAGTTTTTTGTATCTGTTAATGACTTCAACCTGGAGACTGATAGACACCAGACAGCCACTAGTGCTGTCATGCTTTACACTGGGGAGGGGGACTCAACTCCCAGCGGTGACACAGGCGCCAGGCACCAAGTTGGCCTTGCCCAACGTGTTTTGTGGTGAAAATTGTTGCAAGGTCTCGGTATGCTTGAAAATGGAGTGTGTACTTTTGTATTGCTAGTAGTTTTTTTTTTATAGTGTTTCATCTGTGTACAGTTATGGACAGTGTGTTTACTGAGTACCAGTCTTAAAGTACACAGTCTTGTTTTCTCATTGCTGATTGGCCTATGATGTCTGCTGTTTCACAGTTAAACAGAACTCAGAGGATGATGGTGTGTAAATTCGGCCTATGGGCTTATGTCTGTCTTACCATTCAATGGGTTATAATTGAAAACTAAACTAAAAATGGAGTATATCTGTTCTACCTTACATTGGATAAAATATAACATTGTAAACATTTGGCACTTTTAAAAATCATCCGTTGCTGGGGCTCCAAGAGCAAGAGAGCAGTATTTTGCCTTTTTTTTGCCTTTCAAAATACTGTTTTCATCCGGACTGTAGCTATTGTCGATTGCACTATATGTCTGCAGTTGTGGTCTCGTGTTGTTTCTGTTCCTGTTCTTGTATTGTTCCATGGTTTTGGAGGCTTGTTTCACTGTCTACTGTGTGTATGAAAGAATGGTCACTTTCACTATATGGTTGAAATGACAATAAAACCTACTTGACCTGACTCTCTGGCCCTCCCTCTTCCCCAATTAGTCAATGTGGACACCTGTTAAGATTTGCATCCTAACTGGTCAGTGAAATTGAGCATTTCTAGGCATAAATCTGGTATAAATCCAACTCCCAAAACATTTCTGCTTATTTTGTGCATCAGTGCAGAATCTTTTGAGAGAGAGAACCACGGTGCATCTAAGAATCAATTAGTTTTCTTCACAACTGTTGCTCATGCTCCGAGGTCTTAATGTCATCACCACATTAAGCTGGCAAATCAGCCTAAAAAAACAGTCCTCGGAATTGTGGGAAGGTTGCTGGCCGCAGCTTGATTTACTTTATTTCTCTGCTGCTTGATTTCTGCGTGTTCCTGGTGATTTTGTTTAGTTTATGTTCAGAATGGAACAGAAGCATGCAAAGTCTAAAAAGTGTGCGGTGCTTTTATTGTTCATGAAACATGGGTGTTCCTTATCAGCAAGCTAAAGATAATGTTTCAGTTTCCGATTAATGACATCCTTTCCACTTTCAGAGCACCCTGTTTGCTCTCACTGACGTGCCAGACAGGCACAGTGACTAATCCGGGTGACTGCACTGTTTTAACACACATTATATTTTTTTGAATACGTAACTAATACTGTCTATACCAGAAATCCAGTGATGCTTTGCCGAGGGAGGATAAATGCATTTGTAAGGGAAATTAAAGCTATTGTGGTGGCTGTTTTTCAGAGTGTCTCGAGTCAAAGGGAGTAATTTCGTGTGATCTTGCTGTTCTCCAATACACTTGGGCCACTTGAGCCTGACTATCAGCCTCTGCAGGTTTCGTTAATGAACTATTGATCGATGGGTCGGGCAACAATTGCGTTCTGGTTCAAAGGCTTTACCATCAGGATGCTGCTTTTCATGTTCGAGACTACAGATTAAGAAATGTCACGTTTTGTGTTCTCCATTTGATGGCGTCTAGAGATGTTTGCAATTTACAACAGATGTGGTGACGAAGCTAATGTGAATTCAGCCAGTTCCTGTTTCCTTGTTTTTAAATAGGTTAACACCATATCCTGGAATGACACAGGGGAATATATCTTGTCAGGATCTGATGACACCAATTTGGTTATCACAAACCCCTACAGCAAAAAGGTAAGTTTGGTCTGTAGTATTTTATTAGATACACAGTTCGAGTTCTGAAGCTTACCTTGTAGTAAAGCTGTGGTGAAATAGTCGATACACACATTGATTTTTGTGATTTTTGTGCAGTGTGCCAAGTATGTGCTGAAGTAAGTTTAAAAATGTTGTTTGGTGACGATAGCCATTACTTATAGGAATTATTATTAATAGTAATGTATTTCTAGAACCTTGTTCAATATTATAATATTCATGACAATAAGTGGTTTAGCAATCTCTGCTGTTTGACGTGCAGTGCTGAGTTTTTAGTGTTCACGTGGAGCTGGGCAGTATGATATTTATCATTATTGTGATAAATTATGAGACGATATGACACCATATGTGTGGCCTGTGTCTCCTGACATATCATGGATATCATCAGTGCTTAGAGAGTTTAGTACTCTTCGTAACTGAACTACAGAGCAAGAACATTAGAATCTGAATGATCATGGAACAGCTGTGTTGGAAAGTTAGTTGTACACCATACAAGCATGAACACAACGTGCACAGTATATCTTGTACAATTAATTGTCCGTTGTCCAAACTTTGTCAAATGCTGCACAAGGAAAAATAACTACTGTTCTATTATAAACAACTATATACTTTCAGTTTCAGGTTCAGTCCAGTATTGCACAAAGATACGAGAACACAAATAAAAATGTGCAGAAATGGTATCTAGAATGGTCAGAGGAAACTTGAATGTTCGTATGTTTTGGGGATGCACAAACACCAGTTTGTCCAAGGCCCTTTTTTTTTTTTGGGGCGCCTCCCTTGTTATCATCACCTACAGTGACTTCTGCTGCTGTTGGGTGAGCTGAAGCAGTTGAGGGATCTGGGGTAGGTCTGCTTCTGTCACCATACTCAAGATTTCCGTCATAGCTGTTATAGTGGCTTTGATCTTGTTGTAGCTTTTTTTAAACTGGCGGTCAAGTGTGGATGCCAGACTTGTCCAGTCTTTTATGTACTATAAGTTCAGGTACAGTTTGTTTTTGTTTTTTGGGGTTTTTTTTTTTGGTTAGGTCTGTTTAGCAGACTCCACTGTCAAAACTTATCTGCAGCCAACACATGAATGACTTTTTCCTACGTAATTAATCTCTCTGTCATGTGCTGTCTTGACCCCCACCTTGGTGGTGACTCTGTGACGCTTTGGAAGCTTGAGCTACTCATCTAAAAGTGCATCTAAAAGTGATTTCTTCTATTTCCACCTGCTGGAAAATGCTCTAGCCGCCCTCTTACAAACTCCAGGGATTCTTTCTGTTGTAGAATCTCGCATGCTCCTCTCTGGAAAACATTTGATATAGACAGAAAAATAAGTTGTCAATTTAACAAGTGTGCAATACTGACATTATCTTATATAATGTTTAATATGACTATATAATATGAATATGTATTTAATTTCATTACCATCATTTAAAGTTTCATCATTTTTAATAATACAGGTTTGCTTGCAATTGTGTTTTGTGTTTTAATTATCCTTGCGAATGCAAAATCTATTTTCCTTACACTGGATTTCATAGAAGCACCCAAATTACTCACCAGTGGAAATATAAACAAGGAAACCTCTTCCAGGTGTTAAACTGAATAGGTTAGCTCCACTGTCTGTTGTCATGTAAACCATGTGGCAGTGAAGCCAGCACATCTTTCAGACTTTGGACAGGAATGTTGCCTGTGTGGTCTTCTGGGAACAAGGATGTTTTCAAACAGTGGCTTTGCTGTTGGCAAGGAAAGGTGAGGCTTGGATGTTCAGCTTGACCATAAATCTGTTATGACGATGTGAAAACCTTTGCAGTTAATGCAGTCAGTGAGATTAATGATAAAATTTAGGCAGAGCTGGTTTATTAAAACATTATAGGCCGTGCCTTTTGAACCGCGCTTGTTTTGCCATCTGGGGCTTTTTGTCTTATGACACCTTTTTGCAGAATGAAGCCGCTTAAGTTTGCCAAGTGTGTTTTTGTGCTGATTTGGTTGATTTAGGCCTGCCGTGGACCGCTAACTACTGAAGCATTTCATATACTTTATATTCTCTGAGGTACTTAGTTTGCCATTAGTCAAACAAGTTAGCTGAACTTAATGGCCTCCGATTTCCATCATAGTTTGCAGATTACATATTTTAACCCACATCCATCTAAGCCAAACCACCTCCATGCAAAAGAGGATGATCTAACAATTAAATCTAATAATGTAGAATGTGAGGGTGGTGGTATTTCAGTCTGTATTTTGGGTGCTAGGGCTGTTTATTCACCCATTTTTCACCCATCTCTGGCGACCAGAGATGCCTGTAGTTGAACAGTGCATGCACTCTCAATGCAGATCTGAATGTGTTGACTCAGGCGTGCTTTTGAGTGGCATATTCGATTATATAATCTTGCATTATCTGTAAATCAACAATTATCATAGACAATACATATCACACATAACGAAAAGCTGTTTGCCAATTGCTGTTAAACTACAAAAGAAGAAGGTGGTGCATCACTAAAGAATGTGATCAAAAATAAACAGGCAGCATGAATGAGTGGGGGGTGCAGAGTGGGGGGTGCGGGGTGGGGGTCTTTGATTAGTGTGATTGGTTTCTGACCTATATCCCACTCTTTCCTCAGGTTAAAACAACTATTCGTTCAGGTCACCGGGCCAACATCTTCAGTGCCAAGTTCATGCCCCACACCAACGATCAGCAGATTGTGTCATGCTCAGGAGACGGCATCATTTACTACACCCACACAGAAAAAAGCCCAGAAATCAACAGGCAGTGCCAGTTCACATGCCACTACGGAACTGCTTATGAGGTATGTAGATGGCGCAAGCAGTGTTGTTCTCAGATGTTGCAATAGGACCGTATTAATCACTTAGGAAGAAGGTCTTGGTTGCTTTCTCCTTTATTTTTATTGTTATAATTATTATTGATAATATAAAAACATAATGTTCTTGTCTTTACAATGTGTCACAAAAGCACTCAGATGTTCCGAATGTCTTCTGTCTTTGTATTTCTCTTTCTGTAGATAATGACAGTTCCAAATGACCCCTACACTTTCTTGTCCTGTGGCGAGGATGGTACAGTTAGGTGGTTTGATCTGCGTATGAAGACTAGCTGCACAAAAGAGGACTGTAAAGATGTAAGAAAATGTTTTCTATGCTTTCTTGTAATACTGTAAATGATAAACCTTGACTATTAGAGATAGGCCGTCAACTTGGGACATAAATGGTCAGAAAATGAGGACAATCACACTCATGCGTATTCCTTGCATCCCTATGGAATCTCTAGTTTAGTACATTTTAATAAGTCCTTCCTCAAAGAGCCCTGGTACAGAGCTGCTTCCATTTTTTGCTGACTATAACCCTGTTTTTAGACTGCTGCTCATAGTTACTGGGAGTGATTTACATTGATCAACCACTACGTTTAAAACCTCTGACAGGTGAAGTGAATAAATGAATGATCTCATTACAGTGGCACCTGTCAGGGATAAAGTAGGCAGCAAGTGAACAGTCACTTCTTGAAGGTAATGTGAAAAATGAGCAAGGTCCAAATTGTGATGGTTAGATGAACGCATCTCCAACGCATCTCCAAAATATCAGTTATGCAGTGCTTAGTAGTTACCAAAAGTGATCCAAGAAAGAACAACTGTGAAACATGAGCCAGTTATGGGCACCCAAGGTTCACTGTTGTGTATGGGAAGTGAGGTTGGAGTGTTTTGTGGCATAAGGAGGACAATATCAGGCCGGTTGTTTTACTGCTATTATGTTTTTTCTTCACAAATCTGGTTACCCATCAAAAATCAAAATGTGAGTGATTGTTTTCTGTGTCATTTCCCGATCTTGTTAGTGTTCTGTCTTACCTTTTGTACCTTCATACCAATGGGTCTAGTAGCTTGACTATCTACCTAGATGGAAAAACTTTTTTGGTACAGTGTTCACTGGGCATTGTAATTAACGATGATGATAAAACTAGCACTATATTATTTACAATAATACAACAAACACTATTATATTAAATTAAAACATCTGTATTTGTGTCTTCCCAGAAATCTTTAGGGCTTCCCTAAAGACCTAGAATGTTCTAAAGGCTCCCCCACTGACTATTAATGACCACAAGTTCTTCATTTAAAGAATTACTGCTTGGTGGAAGTGCTCCAATCCATTCACTTGAATTAATTTTTCTTACATAACAGTAATTTGATTGTTCAGTTGCACATTCTTTGTTGATTATGATGTTTGTGTTTAGAAATGCAAAGAGGTCCCCTAAGCCCTACATGATTTGTCTAACTTTGTTCATAATTAAATGAAAAAAGCATATTTTTGCTCTCTTTTAGCAGCATGTCTTGGCACTCTTAAGTCTCTGTGGTGGTTTTCTCATGAATGGTGTCAGATCAGAACTGAGCTAACGCCTCAGGGGAGGCTCCTGCTCTGATCTGAGCTCGGGCTCCCTCACATTACCCCAATCTTCGTCATCCTGGCTGGAAAGGAACAACCATGCCTGAACCCATCTTGTGGGGCACTGTGCCAGATGATCTGTAATGTGGCAACAGCCTCCACCCTGTACTTCACAGCTTGTTCTTTTCTCTGATTGTGTATGTTGGGTTTGCCCATTTTTATAAAATGCAAGCAGCAGTTCAGTGTGTGGTAAAGACATCATTTGAGTTCTCATATTCTCACATTCTTGGTCACAGACTTCTTGCTGACTTAAACAGATCAAATGGAAATCTCATTTTGTCTGCCAAACCTCCTTCGCCCTAGCCCCATCAACAAATCAGCTTCTACCCTATCATACTCTCACTATTACTGATTAATATAATGTACCGGTTGTTGGGAGAGAAGCATGTTCTGTCCTCTTCCTCAGAAAGTAGCCAGTGTCCTTACATTTTTGCACTTTTGCTATGCATTGTAGACTGTATACACATCTTTTCCCTCCTTCCCTCTCTCACCCTCTCACTTGCTCTTGTTCTCTTTTCTGCTGTCTACTCAGGATATTTTGATTAATTGTCGGAGAGCCGCTACCTCGATATCCATCTCGCCTCTGGTTCCCTATTACCTTGCCGTGGGATGTTCAGACAGTTCGGTTAGAATATATGACAGACGAATGCTTGGCACAAGAGCTACGGGTAAGAATGTTTTATAATCTACAATCTATCTTCATCTTTGTTGCAAAGAGTGTATGATACCTGGAGTGTTTGATACATGGCTTATTTTAAAAAATCATCAGTTGCTCTCATCTCATTAAACTATAGCACATTAGTCCATTCACTCAAAGACACAAAACAGGACAGCCAACATAGGAAAACATAGGATGGTGGCTCTTAACAAAAAACGGCAGTTCTTTCTCTAGGGGTGAAGTCACTCCTTGGCTACCTTTTATACAGCAACAGTAGGGTTAAGACACTATCAATCACATTGTCAAAGCACCTTCTACTTGTAGTTTGATTCTTAAAACTTTTCAGAAATAAAGGTGTCTCCAGTGCTTTTGGGACGATGTAATAGAAGAGTCATTTTTGATTCCCTAAAATTACTGTTGATTGTTCTTTAAAGAATTATATACAGCCAAGGGCCAAAAATGACTCTTTTTGCCACCAAGAGAATAATCCCCACTTTGCTGAGCAGTTGGCTGTGGATTTTCTGTAATGGTGGATCAAGTAATGGTTGGGATTGTATCATGGGTGATACCACGCTACACCAATAAGAATTCCAGGATGCGAATCGCAACACTACTTTCCCCTACTTCTGTAATTAATAAATAATGTAAAATTTGCTCTGGATAAAAGCATCTGCCAGATGCATAAATCTAAATGCGAGTGAGTTGGTGTTAAATTACAACTTGCTGTGCTGTGCTTCTCTGATTCTTCTGTGCCTCTACCATTAATCACAGGTAATTACATGGGAAGAGGAACAACAGGCATGTGTGTACGATTTGTCCCTGCCCACTTGTCCAACAAGTCATGTCGCGTGACGTCATTATGCTACAGTGGAGATGGACAGGAGGTTCTGGTTAGCTACTCCTCTGACTACATCTACCTGTTTGATCCCAAGGACGACCAGGCCCGAGAGCTAAAAGGCCCATCTGAGGAAAGGAGAGAAGAGGTGAGAAGCATGAGGTAGTTAGAAGTTTTTAAAAAAAGCCAATATGCTTTTTTCAAATTTAGCATTAAAATCCAGTCCCTACAATCCAATCATAGTGAAAAGATCATCAATTACCCTTTTCAGTTTTGATTCTGTGTCGACTTGATCTCATTTCTTCTTGCAATACTTCCAAGTTGCTAGTGCCTAAACAGGCATGCTGTATTCGCGTAAACTTTTTATTGCAGTGCAATTTTCCAGTGTAAATACGTTTTTAAACAAAAGAGGTGGAGCTCACGTTGCCATGCACTTTAGGCCACGAACGTTGACGAGTTGTATTTGGATTATTCAGCATTGCGTTTAAGTTACACATGGTCACAGTCTTGTTTTCACTTGTCTCAAATTTGGTCAGTTCTGCATTTGTTTGTTGGGGGGTCTTTCCTGCTGGTTTGTTTTCACATGAGAATTTCTTCTGGGCTGGGAATTGATATTTCTAAATAGGTTTGATTTTACTGCTTGTTCACAGATGGATGCTCTATTCACAAAAATAGCTTTCATACTTGTCCAAACACACCAGACTCCCGGGCAAACAGCCTGCATCCAGAAAGAAAAATAAAACTTGGTCTGTTTTGCAGCCACCTTGATGAATCAAAAGCAGGGATTAGTTGTGAGAGCCTGGGAGAAACTGCTTTGCCATGTTATACCATGGGATTAAAACACAAGGCTAAAGTGAGTCAACTTTATTGTGGCCTCCAGTCAAAATCCTATAAAGTGATGTCCTTCTGAGCTTCAGTCAGCTGTGTCATATGAGCAGAATCTTTCTGCTGCCCTTTGTTTTCATTTATTTTTCTTAGTAAAGGCCAAAGGAGTGGCACGCCTCAGGGGCAGAGAGGCACATGGTGGAATATGCCTTGGAAAGAAAGAAGAAGTGGTGTTTTTATTTTTAATCTGGTGGCCTGGTGGTTAGGGAGTTGCCCCTACAATCGGAAGGCTGTGGGTTTGAATCACAGGACTGCCATTGGCACACTGAGGTTCCCTTGAGCAAGGCACCGTACCCTCACACTGCTCCCCGGACGCTGTGTTCCTGGCTGTCTGCTGCTTCACTTGGTGAATGAGTTAAATGCAGAGAACAATTTTGTACTGTGCACAGTGTATGCTGTGATGTGGTCACATATGACAACTTGACACTTAACACTTAAATGTAAGAAAACAAGTGGCTTAAAAGGACAGATGTGCAAGTTGAGCTCTGAATGAGCATAATTGGCCATGATCTCTCTTGGTGGGTATGATGCTTCTCCCTCTAGCATCAAGTGAAGCAGGGAGCAGCCAGGTGCGCAGCGCCTGGGGAGCACTGTGTGGGGACAGTACCTTGCTTAGAGTACCTCAGAGGTGCCTAGCAGTCTTGGGAATCGAACCCACGACTTCCTGATCGCAGGTCGAAGGACCACTAGGCCATCAGCTGCCACTAGGCTACCATTTTTCTCAATTTTCTCGTAAAGTTGAAATGTGGAATTAACTGTGAAAGTGCCTTATGAATAATCTTAAAATACACATATAATCCCCTTGTAGTGTCAGGTGTTTAGAGCTTAGACAACCTCACCTCTAGACGAAAGCTTTTAATATATGAAAGGCAATTGTCACAGTCAAGCCTTCTTTAGCGGTAAGACAAGATGTCTCCAGATTTATGACAGGCAGTGTACATCTGTGGTCTGACTCTCAGACCCTGAGAACTTCCAAGGTCTTCTTTGGACTGTTTGGGTTTGGCAAAGGGCAATAGAAGAGCTGTGGGTGTTACTTTGTCTAAAAAAAAAAAAAAAAAAAAAAGGTGAGGGGTGGGGAGGTAAAATGTGCTGGGTCACTGATCCATGGCCCCTCAGCTGCTGCTTGGTGTGTTCGGCAGAGTCTGGATCCCCCGCATTCCTTTCCAAATAGAGCCGTAGACGCAGGCTGTGTTCCACTGCTGCGACAGAAATAGACTGATGGTGCACAATGGCGGTCAGAGAACGAATAAACCTTCTGATCTCTTTGTGTTCCTTGCCATTTCTACCTTGGTGTAAGAACTCTGAACTCTGAGGGAAAGTATTCATTTTAGCCTTTGACCATTGCAGGTGCACCTGGAGTAGTTTTCAGAATCTGGCTGTTGATTACCATGACAAGGGATGGGTGGCAACATAAAGATTTAAATCAGCATCAGTGTGATATAAGAATAGTATTGGTTAGATTTGGCCCAAACTGATGTTTGATCATGTGTTTATTGTATTCTGGAACGGCAGAATGTTTGCGTGACAGTGGGCTGCTATTCTAAAATATACGCATTTTAGTAATTTTACTGCATTTGTAATGTTTTATTCCTGCATTCATTTCTGCAAATAGGTTTAGTCCCACTTTCTACATTTATGTATAGGCACCATGTTTGACACCGACCCACCATTGTTATATTGGTGCATCCGTAACTGTCATAGATGTGATTTACTGAGTTTTGAGTGTACAGCTGTATACTGTTATTTTCTGTTAGGCTGTGTCTGCTGTGACCAACCTGACAAGAATAGGTTGATCTGTTTTCAGATGTGTTGCAGAAATAGACTTACTTGGTTTAGCACCAAAGCTATTCCTACACGTCAGTGATACAGTTCTTCAGTATTGGGTATTGGGCTCCTTATTTTGCTGTAATATGCTGGCAACTTGATTTCAAGTCCTAAGAGTAAAGTGTGATGACTGAAAGCTGATCAGTAAGTATGTGTGTGTGAGACACGTGGCAGGGACAGGGTACTTGCATGAAGGATCTAAAATAAGTGACACATCAAATGTCCTCTAAATCCATGATGGAGATATTATTCAAAACCTCAAATGTTTTGCTCCCTCTAGGCATTTTCTTTCAACTGACTTTTTTTGTCATTTGGAATGGCTCAGGGCTGTTACGAGGGAGCAGTTGAGATCAAAGTGAAAGTTTAATGATTTCATGGAGGGTGTGGGAAGCCTTGAAGAACCTTGACAGTGATTGACAGTGATTGATGTGTGTTCCACCAGCTGAGGCAGCCACCAGTCAAGAGGTTGCGTCTGAGGGGAGACTGGTCAGACACGGGACCCCGCGCCCGGCCTGAGAGCGAGAGAGAACGTGATGGTAAGATGAGATGCCTCATAGCCCAGGTCATAATCCCCCCTCCCCAGCCCGAAGGGCAAAACACACACGCATAAGTAAACAAACTCTCAAGTCTCTAAGCTGTACACAGACAAAACACAGCAATCTATCCACGATTTGCACTAATTTCAGCTAAAGCTAAATAGCCGTCAGTATAAATCCAGGATCTAAATAGAGCCCACACAGCTAAATATAGGCTGCAGTATAAAGCCAGGATAAAGTGCAGTAATAGCTGAAATTTAATTGGAGGTTCATAAAATTCTAATGGAATGTTGATGAGGTTTTCAATATTTTTAGATGATATTGCTTTTTAAAAAGAACTGTTAAACTCATGTTTAAATCAGTTGCTTGAATAACAGAAGCCACACTTATATGTATTATACACACTTGTATTTCTTTTCTTGCCTTCCGTATCAGTCACATTCTCAAACACACACATCCTGTCTCTGATTATCTTTTCCTCATTGATATCTTCTCCATGTCTATAATAATAAGTTTGTTCCCATGAGTGTTGAAGCACCTCTCTCTTAGTAGTTCTTCAGGACACCAATAAGGTCCTTCTAGAGAGAACTAGATATCTGGGTTGGAGTCTAGGCATATGATTCAGTGAGACAAGATGGTTTTTTTGTAGAGCAGTCATCACTTCACAGCTCTAAGGGGTTTTCCTCTTGGCATCTCTGATATCTTGAGTTTTTAATGTCCCTCCTCCCTTCAGGAGAACAGAGCCCCAATGTGTCTCTGATGCAGAGGATGTCAGACATGCTGTCGCGTTGGTTTGAGGAGGCCAGCGAGGCCCAGAGCAGCAGAGCTCGTCCACAGACTCAGCCCAGAGGTACCACACTGCCTGCTTCTGCTTGTTCTGGTCATGAAATTACATTTTGTAAGGTTAGAGATACTAGGCATTGACAATAAAAATGAAGAGTTATCAGTTATGCATGTTTTGATCAAATGAATATACTGTTCTGTTCCTCAAATGCAGCAAGGTAGTAATCCACTTGCCACTTTTATTCACTAGATGGAGAAGTCTAACTCTTCACATAATTTGTATACAATTTGTTACAGTATTATATCATTTGTTACAGTATTGTGTGTTATTACATATTATATTAAAAATTATATTATGGGTTTTTCTACAAAGTAATGATTTTTGTGGGAGAATAAAGCTGAAAACAGCACAATGTCTGTTTCCCAAAGGTACTGCGGCTCGGCTGGAGGGGGCAGCTGCAGCCTCTGAGAGCCCTTCTCAGGAGCCAGCAGGGGCAGAGGGCCCCATGGAGTTAGAGCCAGTCGCCCCCGATGCTTCTACTACACCTGCCCCTGCCCCAGCCTCAGCCTCAGCCTCAGCGGAACCCCTCCCCAAATCGATCTCCTCATCCTCTTCGTCCTCAGGATCCTCCTCCACTGTGACAGCCCCACCCCCTTCCAGCTCCTCTTCCATGGAGAGCACCGCCTCCTCTTCGTCTCTGCTTTCATCTCCAGACTCGGAGCAGAAAAGCCAGACCGAAGTCACACCCACTGGCTCAGCCACACCCACACCCTCCACAGAGCCTGTCTTGTCTGGTAAGAATGCCATGATTCAAAGTACGCTGATGGTGCATGTTAGTATTGATTAGTGGGTGCAAGTGTGTGTTTGAATCCACGCTGAAAGTCACACTCTCTAGTACATAAATGCATATGATAAGAATATCATAAAAACATGATAAAAGGATGTTTTGATTAGTGTATATATACTGCATATACATGTTCTCCTTAGCATCACATCAATGATTTCACCCTTAAATCTCTTGAGATTTGAGCATAGATTTTAAGACTGACGCAGCAGAAACTCAGCCTTTCACATGTCAGCAGAGATTATCAGCATTTGTGTAAGCTTGGATTTATCTGCAGTAAACTAAGTCTTAAAACTGTTACTGCACTTTCTCCACTTTCTCATTTCCCTTAGGAAATGAAAAGCAAAATCTGACTTTTACTTTTTCACTTTTACTTCATTCCCTTGCGCCCTAGTTTACTGTAAACCATGCTAACTGAAGACACAATTCTTGTGTGAACATTATCTGTATATTTTTTAGAATCGCACACAGCCATGCTCTAATTTCATAACTTGTTAACATCAGTGTTCCCTGATGTGATCCTGGCATCCATTGGTAAGAGAAGTGAGAGGTCTGGGTGCTGAGCAGGATAAGCAAAAGATTAAAGTAATTCTACTGTTTTCCCTGAGAACTATTGCATGGCATCATCACTGGAATGTGTAATACTGTATGTTTGTATATTTATTGGTATCGTGTGTGTGTGTGTGTGTGTGTATGTGTTTGTGTGTATTTGTCTTGAGCTTGAGCCAATCAATAGTACAGAAAGAGTTACTTCTCTTATGCCATTTGTCTTCAGCACTGCTGCTTCTGTATCTCTTATTTGCATTTTACTGGTCACGAGCCCCTCTTGTGTATGATTTGCCTTTCTGTTCCTCCATTTTCCAACCTTCATATGGCCTCCTCTTTCTCTCTTTGCTCTCCTGTCAGAATATGGCCCTCGCAGGTTGCCGGTAAGTTTAGTGTGTAGGCGTTTGCAGAGGCTGCTGCTCTTGGCTGACCCCCCCGGGCAGGGTCAGCGTTCAGCCTCTCGAGCCTCCAGAGCTCCTGCGGCCTCCAGCTCAGGGAGCCCAGTCCAGGGGGCTGCTGCAGACACCAGCCCCCCAGCAGGTTACCCTTCACGTCACTTTTACCCATGAGCCCTGCCCTGCTCCAGACCCTCTCCACCTAACAAGGGCTGTCACTATTGATGCACTATTGATAATCATCCTCTATTTTGTTAAGTTCCAATCTCATTCCTTCTCCTGAAATACCACTGTCCTGCACATTTAGGGTTTTACTGCACCAGACAGACCTTGTTTCAAGCCTCTCTCAAAATGAAATGGGTGGGTTGGAGCAGGGAAAATATTACAACATGCAAGGCAATGGTATTCCAGGACCAGGAGGACCACTTTAGTAATTGTGAATCACTTAAGTATTTATCATTTTTATATAATTGAGCGTTCAGTTTTACAGTGAATCCTGGTAGCCTTGTTTATTTCAAATAGCTTACACATGGTGTCCGTTGGGTTTTAAAAAGTATTAAAAAGTGATAAATCAAAATTGCCAAATTTAAGGCCATTAAAAGTGTTACATTTGGTTTT
>JBBPDC010000002.1:7464044-7487851 GCA_037974485.1 Hemigrammopetersius urotaenia
AGAAAATGTAAATATTAACCCGAGGTTTAAATACGGAAAAGTCAGGAACGAGAGAGAGACAGAGAATAAGAGAGAGAAAGAGAACGCGAGAGAGAGTAAGAGAGAGACAGAGAGAAAGAGAGAGAGAGAGATGTTCGCACGAACGAGAGAGAGATGATCGCACGAACGAGAGAGAGACAGAGAGAGCGAGAGAGAGAGAGAGATGATCCGCGCGCTCCGGAAAAGTCATCATAGCTTGCGTAGTACAGACCCAGCTCCCAACCCAACTTTGTGAATGGATTAACGCGATATTTTTTTTATTGCGCGATAAGAGTCTCGCGTTTACGCCGTTAACGGCCCAGCTCTAGTAAAATCTGATTTCAACAAATACAAACGGTGTAAAAGAGTTTAAAACAGGTGTTTGCTCTCCTACACGCTTGCTTGCCTTTTGCTGTGCTTTTGCTCAGCTGCTCTCCAGACCCCCTCCCACTGCAGGTTATACCTTCGCCCTTGTGGGCAGAAACTGTCCTGAAAGTTCTCCCTGTTTTGAAGATCTTGTGTTTTTTTACATTGGTTTCATGGACCTAAAATAAAAGAAATTGGTTCATTTTTGTTCTTTATGGGCATTTGCGTGTGATGCCATTTTAAAACCCCAGTAGCAATTATTTTAATTTAAATTACAATAACTTTGGTTCTACTTGACATAGGAACACCAAACAAAGCTCAGCATGATGTCTCGCGCCTTGAACACAAACAAACTTCCGTGTAAGGAGTTGTTTTACCATATGACAACAGTTTATCATTTGTTTCACTCTTGTTCTAAAGGTTAACTTAACTAAAATTCCCAAGGAGGTGTGGGTTTGTGTTTGTGTCTCAGGCAGGTTCCTGGAGTTCAGCTCCAAGCCTAATCCATAACTTGTAGCAGATAAGGATTTTAATCAGCAGTAGTCAGAAGCTGATTAACTAGTGTGAGATTTAAGGAGAGTAGACCTCCAGATTTTACGGTTACTATCTTAAATCTAGCGCTGAGTCGTACCTAGTCAGGTACCTGCATCAGTTTCACAACACATGAAATATTGATGAATAAGTAGGACTTTGGTGATTCTGTGACAGTGACATGATGGTATGACATTGTAAATAACGTTGTAGAATAATACTAAGTGTTATAGCTGTTATACTTGTTTAAGTGTAGCAGAGCTTGACACATTTGCTGACACAGTCACTCAGACTGGGGATCTTGTTTTTGCAAGATGGGTCTGAGTATGGGGTTTAAATAGGCAAGATATGGTCCAACACTGGGTGAAGAGTGAGATATTTTTCTCAGTCACTTTAGTCTGTTTCCATACACTTTGACAGAGGGTTTGTTTTTTTCATCCCTGTCGTGTCTGGCAGTTTAGCAAGCAGAATGTGAAGCTTGATGCCATGACGTGCCAGACACCTTTGCTAAGTAGGGCTGTAACAATTCAGTATAAGCCTGTTTTGTTACTTGAAATTGTGTGTTTATTTATTTAATGTTTTGCATAAATAAGCCAGATCTGACAGAGAAAGAGAGAGATGAAAAGAAAGAAAAAGGAAAAAGAAAAGAGGCAGCGGAGAGAGAAGAAAAGAACCAAAGGACAATTGCTGCAACTGTATCGTCGCACCGATTGCTGCATCTGACACAATTTTAACACAGTTTACATCAAGGGTGTCAAGCTCTGGTCCTGGAGGGCCGGTGTCCAGCACAGTTTGATGGTTCTCCTCCGAAACATGACAATTAACTGGTGAGGAAAACCAGGTGTTTCTGAGCAGGGAAATCACCCAAACTGTGCTGGATCATGGCCCTCCAGGACTGGAGTTCAACACCCCTGGATTAAAGGGTACCTGATATTTATAATTTATGTTCCAACAGTAGGTTGCAGATATAGCCCAACCTAAGCTTCAGGCAGATTAAAATATCTGCTATGGGAGTAAGAGTTAATTCTCTTGGCTTCATGTTTAAAGTTTTAAATTTATTTCAGCTGGTAGCAATTAGGCCACTGGTTCAGGTTGGGCTCGGATGTTTCACAACCACTAGAGGGCAGCAGAGGTTTATGCCAAAACAGGATGCTCCCCTGCAGTGATGAGCGCTAATTCTGTCAGAGTTGTTTTGGCTGTTTGAGTTGGATGAGGGTGGGTAAGAGTTTACTTGACTCTGTGCCTAAGACACACAGAAGCAGCTGCATGCCTCTTCAGCTCATGGGACTGCTGACTGCAGTTAGATGTCCAGACAGCTGAGAACTTCTTACGTTGACAGACTGAACTCTCTGTCTACTCCTTACAGGCTGCTGATAATCAGGAGTTAAATGTATTTGCTACAGTTCTGCTTAACCAAAGTTCCAGTTTAAGTCACATGTAAAGCATGTTCTATATAGCTGTGTTGAGGTGTGTTCATGTGTCATTACTGTACGGCGGCCTCCTTTGTGAAGAAAGGCTTTGGAAGCAGGGCTTTAGCACAGCGGAGAGGGAGAGGAAGGGACTTGGGAGCTTAACTTTTTCAAACTAAGCCCAGTCGCTTCTCAGTTCTACCAACTGCAATTTGAAGTCAGTGATGTGTTTCAGAATTCACTGAGCCTGCAAGTATCTGTACTTTTAGGATGGGGGAGGGGGGGAGACACTCTGTAAAGCCCTATTCAAGTTGAATTGTTAACATGCAATTTAAGAGATTACTGATGAAATCCTTGATTGTAAAGGGCCCAAAGAAACACCTAAGAGCCTGAAAGATGTTTAAAATGTAACATGTTTTAAAAGAATATATAAAACTGCACATCATAATTGGACATCAGGGAAAAGGAAGGTGTAGGCTTCAGTCTGCCATGTCTGCAGTTCTCTCATCTTTTATTATTGTGATGTGTAGCACTATCACATACATCCAGGCAATGTTTTGTCCTGGCTTGTGTAGTGATTTAGGAAGCCCTACAGGAAGATATCTTAAAATGTATCGAGTCTGAATAGTTAAGTGCATTAGTTCTCTATAGAGGGAGTGACTTTTAAGTGGGGTGATTTGAAAGTGTTTATCTTCTGTAGGTAATAGCCCGTAATGAACTGATGCTGGAAGAGACGAGGAACACCATTACTGTCCCTGCTTCGTTCATGCTCCGAATGTTGGCTTCCCTCAATCACATACGAACAGGTAATTTCCTCACTGCGTACCTTATACTCTCTGTTTAAGCCTGTACTCTTGCTGTAGTCATTCTGTAATTCCGTTATCTCAGTTCAGTGAGATGTGAGGGAACAGACTGCAGTGCAGGGAGTGCTCTAGAAAAGGGCCCAAATTATTGTAAATAATTAACAAAAAGTGATTATCTGTGCATATTAGAAATGTGTAATTCAAATGTGATATCAGCTGGCAACAGGAGTCTGTTGAAAGTTTTCCCTCCTTTAAGAAGTTTAGATGAAATCATGATCTTGTGCTGGGTCAGAGTAAGGAAAACAGAAATACGCAGAGCATAGTCACCAGGACTGACTGGTTAACAGGGACAGTCTGTCCAAAAGAGCCCAAACTTTATGCAACAGTCTCAAGAGATGTTTAGTTCTCACAGGAGTTTAGAGCCAAATGCAGCATAGATCAATGTTGCGAAATGAAAATGAAGCTGGAGAAGGGAAACATTAAACCTATGCTGCAGATGCATTTTCCTGTAGGTCTGCCGGACTTGAAATGATTGGCCGGTCACAAGTCAGAAAGCTGTCAAGGGAAAACAAATGTCCCATAGTATTTTACAAACAAGATTATCCAATAGAGACAAGTAGGAATGGGTATTAAGTGCTGGTTCCTGACTGGTAATTACCGAAATATGGATAATCTTCTGGAAGAACGCTGCTGTTTACTGTATCGGGTAAATTTATATTAATCTCTTAACTGTTCCTTTAAATAAATGATTAAATATTTTGTCAGAATCATGTAAGCTTTGAAACACCCATTGATTCAGAGAGAGTTTTTAAACACACATGGCTAATGTTTTCCAACATCCAGTTGATTTTGGCCTCTGACCATGCGCTCTTTCTTTTCTCTCCCTTCCAGACCGCTCCGAGGGTTCCGGGCAGGAGAATGAGGACGAACAGTAGCCCTGCTGAGATTTTTTTCTTTCTTTTTTTTTTTTCATCAAACTGTTTCTTTTGCTCAGAAACAGTTAAATATTTGAGATTTGTACAGGTTATAATGTAGAATATTCCCTTGTTAGGCTTTTTTTAAAAACACTTTCCTACTGATTACTCCAAACAGGAGTCAATGGTGTATGAGGAGAAAGACACAAACACGAACAAGGGCAATATACATCATAGCATATATGTATAAGAAGAGGAATGTAGATGACGGGTGCTTAAGAGAATATTTAAGTGCAATATTTTTGTTGCGCAAAAGGTTGAGGTGTGGATTTTTTTTTTGTAGCATTGTATCACTAAACTCAAATGTTTGTACACATGGAGTTATGCATGTCAGACATGAAATTATGCTTTACTTTTTCCGTTTTCCCTGTAACTTAATGTGTGGTTTGTGGCTTTTTCTGTGCCCATGTTGTTTCTTCTTTGTGCTTCCAGAATTGACCTGTTCGGAATCAGTTACTAACTGCCTTGCCTCCGGATTATGAATATACTTCAGGTTTCATATCTGAGCACTGGCGGTGTCGAAAGATCCAGACAGGGGATTAGTAAAATGCACTACATGTGAAAAATGAGCACAGGCGCCAGAACCATTATATTAGAGGGGGGAATGTGCCCACTTCCCACTTTTAAAAAGCATTTGTGTGCCCCACACCCCAACCAACCACGCACTACCCCACATTTATCCACCCCCGTTAAAAATGCTTTTGAGGCCCCTGAATGCAAGCAGGCAGTCATGTAGGGTCCTTCCATTTGTCTTTGATCAATCAGTTCAGCCCACCGCTATCAGCTGGAATGGTTCGCTGGCAGTGTTTTGGTGGTTTCCTCTAACAGGATAGATGGTATTTGTTTTGGCAGCTGTTGGCCAGAGTCCTCTGCTAAGTGGCTCCTGATTATAGGGAACCAGACAAAATGGCTCTGTCTCAGCCTTCGTCTCCCTGTGGCGCTTAACACCAGTCATTTCACACCATTCAGGAATGTTCGCTGTCTTCTTCGTCCACCAATTTTACACTCAAATCGTTGAGGCGTGTTCAGATGGCTACAGGAGAGTATGAATGTGTTAAATATGGACACTGGACAGATTTTGAAAAGTACCTTTGAAAAGGATTTAATTATTGTAACAATGCAAAAGGATAATCAGTACTTTCTTTTGGATCGCAATAAACCATTTCAAGAATTCCCCCAATACAGTCTCTTTATGGCGTTGCTTTGTTTTTAAGATGATGTACAGCACCACAAATCACTTTTTGTCACTTTTTTCCAAAACATTCCACAGGAATTTTATTAAGAATAAATTGCATACTGTTCTTTGTCGTGAGGCCAACAGGGTATGCACTTTTTCCTTATACTGAAAAGTACTAAGCTCCTGATGCTACTGTTTAAGTGCAACTGTACCTAAATGAATGAGATCATTTTACTGCAGTCCAGTACTTGTACTAGTGGCATTCAGAATGAATGGAGGCAAGAGCTCGGTTTTAACTAAGGCATCACATCACACAAGTACCTATAAGGAGTATCAGCTGAACACATTACATGCATATAAACATCTGGTGACAATACAGCTTATAAATGTGCCTCACAGCCTGGTCTTTATATTGTAACCAACCACGTGTGTGGTATTGTACCTCTCCACTGTAAACCTCATGTAAACAGGAATAGAAGGCTTGTCATTTAAAGAACACAGCAAGCACAATGCTGGGTCTCCATACAAAAATCTATCATAATATATATCCTACAGTTCAGTACAAGAAGCATATTAATTCCATAATATCACTAAATACAGTGGTCATATTTTGCTCGTAAGAATAGGGTAAGCATGTAGGCACATTACCAAACGCCTTCAAACTGTTCTTGGAATACCATCTGAACAGAAGCAGCTTTGCTGAGGGAAAGCAACAGGATCAATACTGGGAGAAATCGCCATCGCAGTACACAATTTTTAATTTTTTTTTTGCCTGATCAAAAGAAAAACTGATTCTACCCACACCATACTTGGGCTATTAACTCAGTGTACCTTATCAGTTACTTACTGTGTTTACAGAACACATCAAGGTGTGTATGGGGAGGTACTTTTTGTACCATTTAAGGCAGCGATGTGCACCATGAGCAAGTTCTTCACTGTACTCTAAAGTGTAGTAGATGGAGCAACTGCAGAGTCATCATGGAGGTCTTCTTCATCGTCCTGTTCATTGTCTTTAACTATTCCTTCATCAATGCTCTCCATCCTGAGTCTCTGTCCATTTAGGTAGCGAGGCCCTCGCTGTACGTGGCGTGCCATCAGCAGGCTGCTGGGGATCGGAGTGCTCTCACCGAAAAGCTGCATCTTTGCATCACTCTCTATAGCCTTGGCCAAACCCAACGCAAAGTTGTCCAGAGACTTGTGTATGTCTGCGGTGACTTGAACAATTGAGCTGTCACCTGTGATTTTGAGTAAGAAATGGCTTGTCACCAAAAAAGTCACTACTGTTGTGCCAACACAATGGTAGGAAGGAACTAGAGATATAAAGAATATAGAGAATATCAAAGTTAAATACCTTTACAAGGTTGCTCTACTTGGTCCTCAAATGTGACCGAGCTTCTCCTCTTAATGCCACCATAGTGTGTGGAGTGTGAGACTTCTGAGTTTTCTAGTAGCATGACGTCTGTAGCTAGTGGATAAAGAACAGCAGGGATCACTTACATTAAATCTCGAGAGGAATGTGAAATTCAGCAAGGAAAAGACACTGCACTAAAATTTGCAAACAAAAAGGGACATTTAAGTTAGTCCCCTGTTAAAGGACGTGTTTACTTCTGCATATAACTGTAACCATAATGATGTATAAAGTGTGATATGCCAGACGCTACATACAAGCTTGCCCATCCTCATTACAATGATCTTCGTGTGCAAAAACATCAAAACTGACTGCTCTGAGGTGTTTCCCAAAATGTGTCCTTATTCTGTGTTGCAGTGAGCCTGCAGTCCAAAGTCACTTTTATTTTACGGACCTACAGGAAACGACACAGTTCTCTGCTCTGTAGTTTAGCCAGCTCTGGATAAATGGTCTTTTGACTGTAATCAGGGCTGGGAGTGGTCACGTGCATGGCTGAGTGAGCTTCCTGTGTTGCAGACATACCAGAATCCTGAGTGTAGCTGAAGCCGGTGTCCCCTGTGCTGCTGCTAGGCCCCAAAAGCTGCCCCCCACCCACCAGCATGGCAGTCAGGTGAGGAGACATTCCTAAATCTGCAGGAGCAAATCAATTGTGACAATTACAGGCTTGAAACATTGCTTAAGACTTCAGTGTGAAACAACAGAGATAGAGTGCTGCAAGCAGAACAGATATATATACCTAGTATCATTTGATAACATTAATTAAATACTAACAACCGTTATACACATCTGCTGTTTGGGCTCTGTAATTGCTATTGCGATAGAACTGCTGTACTGATATTTACAGTTACAGCATTTGGCTGGCGCTCTTATCCATAGTCAAGTAGTACACACCTGTTCCTCAAACCTGTAAAGCTATATTTAAATTAATATCCACTATTCAACCAAGTTACTGCCAGCTAAGTTACACCTAACCAATTCCTGTCAAAGAAAAAAAGGTTAAGGTAAAAGTAAGGATTGCATGGAGTAAGCTTTAACTTTTTTTTTATGACTATGGGGAAGAAGAAATAAATAAGAGGAATAGTTAGTCACCAAGGTGCTATTTGATATGCTACATTAACATATACATTATTTAGCAGATGCTTTTATCCAAAGTGACCTCATTCCCTGGAGTAACTTGGGATTAAAGGTTTTGCTCAGAAACCCAGTGGTGGTATACTGAAAGTAAGATTCGAACCCATGACCTCTTGGTTGAGACCAAGTATCTCACCCACTAGGCCAACACCACCCATGCAATAGAGCCCTCTAATCAATCACTCTTACTGTTCTTTACCTTAAGGTTTGGGCATCTCCCCTATAATTAATCAAGATATTTAAGTAATCCAACAAGTCAATTTAATAAAAAATAATGCAAGTTGCAACCATATATATGTTAAATAACCCACAACCTGCACCTCAGGGACAAATAAGCCAATCATTTGTAAATCACCTGTGATCCGGTTGGAGATGCTGAAGAGACGGGAGGTCCGGTGGCGTGTGATGAAAGACTCTCTGTAGTAGCGGTCCCCGAAACACATACCCAGCAGTTCCTTGCGCACAGTCTTGTTCCACAGGCCATAGATGAGCGGGTGGCAGGCTGCGCTGGTGAAGGACAGCCACGACACTAGTGTCTCTATCCGGGGAGAAACACTGTCTTTTCCCCAATATGCCTCAGTCCCAATCACCACCACATAGGGTCCCCAGGTGGCCAGGAACGTCCCTATGACCACGAGAATGGTAACGAAGGCCTTGCATTGGCTGCCTGAGTACACAAGGCTCTTGCGGCTGCCGCTGGACGAGGTGGAGGTGTTTGAGTTCTTTCGACCGTTCTTTTGCGAGGTGGACTCCTCTTGAGCAACCACCACAGAGCCACAGTATACTTTACGAGCTTTAATACGAGCTACGCGGAAAATAACTCCGTAGCACACCAGCATGGCTACGAAGGGGAGCAGGCAGCACCATGTGATCCAGAAGGCAGTATAGCTGATTTCCCTGTGCCAGGCTGCCGTGCAGGTCCATTTGAAGCGATCAAACTCAAACGTGGACCACCCGAAGAGTGGCGGCAGGCAGCCCACCAAGGAGTGAAGCCAGACGTAAACAATGGCCACAACAGCCCGGTTTCCTGTGATCTTCATGGGGTAGATCATAGGATACAGCACAGCGTAATACCTGCAATCATGAATGGACAGTAGTATTAAAACACTTACCAGATGCTCCTCAGCAACAGAGAGGCACGAGTCTAATTAAATGACAAGCAACCCATTCTGTAATTTTTTCAGCTGGCAAAAAATAATATCCACACTGCATCTTTGCAGAATGTACCCTCTTTGTAAATCATAAGCATCCAAAAGTATGACTCCTAGGTTTGAGTAATGACTAACTGAATAGGTCTGACTCTTTCAGTATGTAGCTTATTCACAAACACAGAGGAACTGTTGAATCTGGTCTAGCCATTAATGAATCCTAAGTGGATTATGGCAAGCGCTCTTAAACAAGTATGACTACAGACAAGTTGTGTATTCTTCAAGTCACTTTGACCTACAAACCTGCAACCTCCACATTTGTTTATGTATAGAAGCTTGACTGCTACTTCACAGGGTGTTCTTTTGACTGGCGCGGGGTTAAAATGGTAATTCAAATAAATGTGCCACAGACTTACCGATCAATGGCAATGGCTCCTAGCGTGAGCATGCTGGCTGAACTAACCAGCAGATAAATCAAGGCTGTAAAGTTGCACCAAACTACACCAAACATCCATTCCCTCCGGACTGTACTGGCAGCCACGAAGGGAAGCGTCAGTACCGAGAGCAGCAGGTTGGAAAACGTCAGGCTGAAGACAAACTTGTTACTGGGCGTCAGCAGGTAGGGCTTCCTATAGAGCGTCACCATGATGAGCAGGTTCCCCAAGCAGATGAGCAAAGCTATTATGATGATGGAGGCTGACTCCAGCACCACCGTCCCATCGGCATCCAGACCTCCGGTACCGTTTTCCACCCCTGTCCCATTCTTGCTGTGGTTCATAGTGGAAAACTGCTATGCATCTGGAATGGAAAAGGTCTAATGAGGCAACATGGAGAACTCCAACCTTAACAGCCCACTGTATTCAAAATGAATGGGATCAGAGGAAAACCTGAGAAGTTTATTCAGGTAACGAGTTCACACAGTGGTGAGTGCACAGCGCAGCAATGAGAAACCAGCTGATATATTCCATCGAAAATCCCTGAGGATTACACCACTGGTCATACAATGCTGCACTTGTTACTGTATTATGTTCTAATATTAGGCAGCTTAAAGGGAACCTCACAATTTCTACATCTTTAAGATGATAAATTCATTTATGAATGTTTTATTGGAATTTCACATAGAGAGAATTACCTAGTGCAGACAGGAGTGGTTGCAATATATTTACCGCATATATAATATATAATATTTAATTGACTACCCCAAAAACAGTGAACCTAAAAATGTTGTTTCAATTTTAATGCTGATAGTGGTATATCAGTGGTAAGTCTGAAAACAGCATAGTTAATTTTCATATCGAGTTTTTTTCTACAGACCTTATTAAACTTAAGTGCACTTTATATTTTACATTCTCTGTGTGTCTTTGCAGCCATAACATAAGCCAATTTCCTCAAGGATCAATAGTTTTCTGATTCTGGAAGAAAAAAAAAACCTTACAGTCCCCTTCATGCACCCCCTACCACGAGTGACAGAAATAAAACATACATTTCCGTGCATAACTTTGTAAAAACACTGAATTTAGTGGAATAACTATGTGAGGGGAGCTTTTAGAGGAAACTATTTGGTCGCCCGGGTTCATTCAAAATTACTGTGAACAACTTTACAATTTAACCATTTAAACACATAAATTGTTAAAATCTACTTTAATGAAATATAATACTTACACAAAGCTAGGCAGCCTTAAGACATATGTCTACATTCATTTATCATCCGTCGGAACGAGAAGGGCACATTAATCCAGAAACTCGGGTAATAAAACAGGACTTTGTTTACAACCGAAGTGTCCACGTTATTCTTTACCATCTTTTTCAGTTTAAGCTCTTGTGCAAACGTGGAAAAAGTGTTAATTCATGCCCAATACGTTTTCCCTATTATATATTTAAACTGTAGTAAAATAGTAACACCGATTGCATCGCAATCTGTTCAGAAAGTTCAGTTAGCGGAGTTAGCTTTTTGGCACTGAAGGGGCGGGTGGTCCCGATCTTTGTCCATTTTTTGTGTTAAAAACGTCCGGTTTAAAACAAAGCCAACATTATGGAGAATAGTGAACGCCATAAAGACAATTTAGTTCCCTGAAGTCGAGTTTCGTCGCGTCCTGGGGGACAAATCGAGGTTGGAGAATGAAGCTGTAGGCTAGCTAGTTAGCTGCTTTGTATAAGAGAAATGAAACTTAGTTTCGCCTCATCGGTGGTCTCTAGTAATCTCACCTCCTCCAACGGGATGCTTCAAAGTATCTTCGTCCCAGGTTAACATTTCCAACGGCGAGAACTATTCTGGAGATATCTTGAAACCACCTGAGTGAGGTGTTTTCTGCCCAGTTCCCAAAAAAATCCCCAAAACCACCGAATCCCTTTGTGGTCGTCTCTTTGTGGGATAAAGAGGGCAGTCCTGGTCTACAATGGCGACTGAATTGCCTTTTTTCCAAGCTCCCCTCCGCTCTCCCTCCACACACACTCCCTCTCTACCACCCGTGGGTGGTCTGGTCTGCAGGTTGAGCTCATGTTTCACAGACTTTAAGTTATGGATGCTCTACCATGCCCATCAAACTTCTAAAGACAGTAGATTATTTAATAAACCCCTCTGTACATATAAACCTAGTATAAAAGGATGTAGTGTGTTTAAAAAAAATGCTGTTTGTCTGGCCTATCTTCAATAATGGGTGCTCTACCATGCCCATCAACCTTCTACAGACAGCAGATTGTTTAATAAACCTAACTGTACATATAAACCTAGTATTATTGGATGTAATGTGTTAAAACTGAAAAAAGTGCTGGTGGTCTGGTCTTTCTTCAGTTATGGAGGCTCTGTCCATCAACCTTCCAACCCCAGTAGATTATTTAATACATTCTCTCTCTAACCCCTCGGTATATATAAACCTAGTATTATAGGATGCACTGTGTTAAAACTGCAGGCGGTCTGGTTTATCTGCAGGTTGCGCTCATGTTTTACAGACTTTACGAAGCTTTGGAAGCTCTACCATGCCCATTAACCTTCTAAAGAAAGTAGATTATTTACTACAGTCTCTCTCAACCCCCTCTACTCATATAAACCTAGTATTACAGGATGTAATGTGCTGAACCACGGTGCTGGTGATCTCAAGTGGTCATTAGTTTATATAAAAAAGACAAGACTTATGATTATTTTTATGCAAATTTCTAAGAGGACCACCAGAGGCGATCAAAAGTTCCCGCAGTATTTCACTAAAGGGATCATGTGTAATTCAGGGCCAATCCATTTGAAGGGGGCGGGGCCTAAGGATAAAGCTCCACCAGGTGGCGCCAGGTGTATTTACCTCGAACTACAAGGAGCCCAAGACCACACCGGTTCTCTCAAATAAGTATCTTTAATACAGAATTACCACAGGTAAACAATAATACAAACATGGAAAACAAACGTGCAGATTCGTCCTCTCCTCTTCTGCAACAGCACTCAAGGATATACACTATATAGACAAAAGTATTGGGACACACCTGGTTTCCAGGGTTTGGGCTAGGTCCCTTACTTCCAGTAAAGGGGAATCTTAATGCTTCAGCAGACCAAGACATTTTGGACAACGCCATGCCTCCAACTTTGTGGACACAGTTTGGAGAAGAACCTTTTTCTATTCCAGTGTGACTGTATCCCTATGCACAAAGCAAGGTCCATAAAGAGATGGCTGGGTGAATTCAGTGTGAAAGAAGTTGACAGAGCCCTGACTTCAAACCCATCCAACACATTTGAGATTAACTGGTACCGAGACTGTGAGCCAGGCCTTCTCATCCAACATCAGTGCTTGACCTCAGAAATGGCATACAGAATGAAACAAACACTTGAAAATCTTCTGGAAAGGCTTACAAGAAGAGTGGAAACTGTTATAGCTTCAAGGGAGGACGGACTCCATGTTAAAGTCTATGTGTTTGCATGCAGTGTCATTAAAGTCCCTGTTGGTCTTTCATCCCATGACTTTTGTCTATATAGTGTAATTACAAAGTCCATCATTCAAAATCACAGCCGAGGAGCTCAATCCTCATGGTGATGGAGTTCTGCCATCTCTTAGGAATAATCCGGACAAATCTTGAGAATATCGGAGGGTAGATGTAATTTCTCATATGCCCATTGTTATCCGAATTCCCCACAAATATCTACAAATAGAAGAAGACAACTGTAGGTTAGACCTCTGACTTAAAGCTGCAACAAGGAACAAGGTTTGGTGAGGTAAGACTGTACCTTTTGCTCGTAATCCTCATCATCTGTATACTTTATCCATTTCTTCCCATCATCGCTGTACTCCAGCTCAAATGCGGTCACAAACATTTCTTTGCTTAGTGCTTTCGCCCCCTGCGTTACAATCCCTGTGATCTTCTTGATAACCCTGAGATCGACCTGCAGCCATGGCCGCGTGTCACCACTCTGTGGTTAGGAAAATACCAGAATGTAAAGAAAAGTGTCTGCATGTCTGGGGTTAAGCATTTCAAAGCATGGTTTTGTTCACTAGCTACCTTGGCTTGCCAAGCATTGACTGCCCCTTGTTTATCCAGACGGGCCAACCAAGGGTGCCAAGCCCCAGAGTACCAGCTGGTGGCAGAAGAACTGCCTGTGATTTGACTGTCGCCGATAAATCCACTCTGCATTCCCAGCGGCACAGAGCACCCTGCAAAACGCAATTTATCCTTATTAAAGTGTATCCCAGGTCAGTGTCAGGTGCACTGAAATAAAAAAGAACTGAAAGTGACTGATTTGATCGCCTACCGTCTAATTCACAGCCGTAGAACTCCATGCGAACGGTTGGATAATTGTAAGAGTGAGAAGGATGTAGTCTCACAAAACGGCCAATTACGGGCGGGAAGAAGACATTCTCTTTCACTTCATGAGCTTCTCTGTTGCCTTCAAAAGTCTTAGAAGAATTGGAAAATGCAAATCAGCTACAGCTACAACTACAAATGAAGCATCATCGTAATGCTGTGTGTACCAAAGCAGTCACTCACCTTTCTGGCAGCTTTGCTGTCTCCCTTGTAGAAAATCCACCTCTTGCGGTCTGTGCTGTAGGAGATGGTGTAGTTCAGCACTAAGTGAGAAGTGAAGACCTGCTTGGCTCCCTGGGTGGCCACTTTACTGATCACTACCGGCCTTTGAAAGTCCACCTGGACAGAAAGAGAGCATATTCGTTTAACTATTTCTAGCCTGAATAGGTTTAACGAATAGTGACTTTACGACTGACTTTATGTAAGATAACCCTAACAAAGGTAAGAGCGGCATAACCAATAGAAAAACAATATAATACATATATATAAATACATATTATGATCTTTTATGTATATTATTATTATTATTATTATTATTATTATTATTATTATTATTACTATTACTTAAGACATACATTTAAATATATGAATTTTACCTAAACAACTTCTCAATCCAGCTACAGAAGTATCCATAGGAAAATATGTTATATAATCAATAAGTGAATAATAAGGCGGGAGGGGGATAAGAGGTTCTTATATTATGTTCAAAAGGATTTGGTACTATTGTTTAATACTAAAACCAACGTCTGCATCCCTTTCTGTTGAATGATTCCAATGCTTCACTTGGTGAATGGGTTAAATGCAGAGAAAGAATTTAAATTGTGTGCTGTGCTGTGGTGTGTTCACATGTGACTATTAGATTATAATACTTATAACATTATATACAACTTACAACTTATAACATTATATAAGTCTACATATGTATATATTGAATATATGCATGTATATATGTACATACCTGAATCCATTCTCCTGAATTTGTTGTACTCCATGCATTGTATTTTCCTGTATTGTGCAATCTGGCCAAACTAGGCACCCAGGAGCCTTAAACACAATGAGATTTATTGGATTACTTATTTTGACTATCATCTGAGTCATGCTATAAAAGACTGTAGACACGTGCCATACCCCTGCTGTCAGATGCTGTTATCTGGCTGTCTTTCACAGTCCCAGTAGTAAGTCCAAGAGGGTGTTCACACACTAGAAAATGAAAACAAAAAGACAGCTTACCCTTTCTTCAGGAATCTATTCATAGAGCACCTACTCTCCTCATGTACTGTCTACCATAAATCACACTTGCTCTTCTGATAAAGCTTCTTACACATCCGGCTCTCACACTGTCCTGAAGCTTGAGTGTTTCCTCAAACTGCAAGTCGCTTTGGATAAAAGCGTCTGCCAAATTAATATAATTTAATGTAAATCTAAATGTTTCACAGAAGTTATAGAACTATACATAGATACATTCTACAATCAATAGCTGAAAAACAAGGCGGGGGAATAAGAGATTCATATATTATGTTCAAAAGGATTTGGTACCATTGTCTAATACTAAAAACAGCGTCTGCATCCCTTTTTGTTGAGGGATTCCAATCTCAGACTCCAGTAGCCACAAGCCTGGCTTTGAGGGACACATCTCCAGAGTCGCAAAGCCTCCTGCAAAGCAGAAACAGAAATGCAATAGGGATGGATAGTTAGGTTGTTTAAAAAATGAAGGAAGCCTCTTTTTTACACCCAAAAAAACCCCCAATAAAACAAACCTGGTAGAAGTGGATAGATCCCCTGGCGATGGTCGCGAGTGTGTTTGTTCAGGAAGGTTTGCCCATGAAAGTGAATACTGTGGAAGTCTTTCGGAGAGCCCATGTTTATGAGATGCCACTTTACCAGCTGCTTAGTGTACATCCGGAGTCCTTTAAGACTGTATATAATTCCATTAATAGCTGAGAAAACAAAACAGAGAACAGTTAGTAAGTCCATAATCTAAAAGTATGCAAATGTAACTAATGCTTGAATACGCTTGCTAAGCTGTCTTCTACTGTGACTCCCTGTTGTGGCAAATTACTCAATAAAGAAACATGGAAATTATTACCTGGTAATATAATAAACCATATTACTCGGGTGTAATATGGCTTATACATATACCATCTGGTTTTTAAGCAGTTTTTACCTTTATAGTAATTAAACAAATACATGTTTTGAGATTTGTAACATTTCAGCAACTAAAATATGTCATTGCTTTCGAATAGCCAAAATGGTAATGGTGCTGGAGAGGGAAAAACATTTTACGCTATTAATATAATATTATATTAATATAACATAAAACTGTTGTCACAGATTATGTACATCAATGTAATGTCATGTTCCAGTTATCAGTAATTCTCAAACATGACACAAAGCTACTAGCAGTGACAACATTACAGTGTGGTCATATCAGTGACATGTAGCAGGGCTACAGTGCTATAGTGTAACCAAATATTCTCAACTTATAATGTAATATAAATGTAATATCAATTCTTAAATTATAATGTAATATAAAGTTAGTGCTAGTGATAGTTACTAATGTTACAGCATAGTCAGTGTGAACAAATATCCTTTACTTATAAAGAAATGTAAAAACATTTGATCAGAATTACTTTAGGATCACGAAAAGATTTTGTTTTCCTAAATGATAATAATTTCATTTAGGAATAAATAATAATAAATAATAGTTTCATTTAGGAAAACAAAAGCGTACAATTTTTGTTCTGATAGTGACAATGTACACAATGGCTCAGATCAATACCATGAAATTTGATATTGTTGTTGAATTCTGGGTCCATGACAGCCTTTCTGTTAGTCTTCTCAAGAATCTCCCGGTTCTTCTCATAGTACCAGCTCTTGCTCTCATCAAATGTCATAAAGAGTAACACAAAGTCCCTTGTGTCTATGGGAGCTTTATTAAGTGTCCCCTTCCTACAGATCAGAAGAGGCCCAATCAGCCCAGAGTGTATATCTCGCTCCTGTATGGAATAGAAGTCAAATATCATAAGCCAAAATGAGTATTGAAATTAGACCAACAAATCAGTCAAGATTTGTACTTACAGGGTTCACTCCAGAGTAGTAGGGCCAAATTCGACAGTCAGATTCACTTTGTAGTGGTCCTACTTTGGCATTTGCTGTCCACATATAGATGAAGGTTGTGTTGGGTTGAACTGCGTCATCCTGCCTGTACCAGTATGGTGACTGATCTTCATATTTCAGTCCCTCCATATTTTTTCCATATGACACTCCATTTGCATGCAGGGAATAAGGACGACTGGCAAGATTCCTGAATACTATCTACAGTGGAGGACAGTGGAATTCGGTTTCATAAAAGATTTAAAAATTATAAAGTTATCAAAAAATAGTTATCACATTAAAAAAGGAAATCGTAAGTAGTTAGCAATGTTTACATATATGGTTTCATCAACTTCAGCCTTAATGACTGGACCCAGGATGCCTAGATGTTCATCTACTTCTCCTCGAACGTATGGGGTGGTGAAGGAGACGTCCAAATACTCCCTGAACACCACCTTCTTGAACTGTGTGGGCCTCTCCTTTTGTGAGGCTTTATCTTCCCTCCTTTAAAGAGGAACACAAGAAAAAATCTAGCCCTTTCTCAAAAGAACCATAACAGTGTCAGTCAAAAGTTTGAGTACCCCTTTTTAAAACCTAGACCAGCGTTCCCCAATCTGGGAACCTTATTAAAGGGGGATTATACTTGTTTTCCAATTTTTGTGTGATTAAATTATAGTCAAACAAAGTAGCTTGATGTGAAATGCATGCTAGAGAAATCTACACTGTAAACTGTTTTGTAATCCTCAGTTACTTAACATTTTCAGTAGCCTGAAATAATCTTGGTTTTTATTTGTCTAATTATTTAAAGTTCTGTAAACTCTACATTTTAAAGCAGACATTATTTTAAGTTAAAATGTTGTTCACAGTTGTGGTAATATGAGCCAAAATCTGAAGCATTTAGTGTCTTCAAAAGCAAACAAGTGGTTACATTTATGCTACCAGTCATTAATTTACGATAGTTTTGATAAAAATGTTTTTAGCCTGAAATATATTTTTTTAAATAGAATCATGGTGGAGCAGAACAGCCAACAAGTGAGGCAAATGTATACTGCCTTTTTGTACTTTCACAACAAAACTTTCATAACAAAACAAAAACATGTATTTGTAATTTTTGTTCGAAACTAAAAATTGCAGTGAGAATAAAATACACCAACAATATGCTAATTAAATTTCCAAACACTGTTGTGTTTTTTTTTGGCTGACTCTATACATTCCTTTGCACTCTATAAATTCCTCATACAGTATTCATCATCATACAGTATTGAATTCATTTCATGTATTTACAGTAAAAAGACAATACCTTTGCCCATAGCCTCCATAATCCCAGTCAACTTCCTCAGCAGAGATGAAGTAGGCCCTTGCCTTGCTGCCAGCCATTTGCAAGGAATATTTTGATGCTTCATCAAGAACAACACTTTGTACATCTCCTTGTTTTCTGTATGGGTCTTTATACTCAACATATTCGTATTCCTCAGTATGATCTGGGATGGTGTCAAAGTCGTAATCATTCCCCTGTTTATGAACATATAATTCATAGTCGTTGAAGTCATTTCTGGGCACTCCTATGACGATGGACTTTCCCAGCAGGTTTTCCTCACTAGAGACAGGCCTGGTTCCCCTTGGACTTAACCCTGTCGGACCGAACCCCCGCGGAGAAAAGCCTCGTGGAGAGAGGGCACTGCGAGGTTGAGGTTTATAATCTATCCTCTTTTTGGTCTTCATGCCATACCCTTTTAGCGGTGTCACCCTTTTTAGAACTATCTTCTTCTCTTTCTTTGCAATGCTTGACCTGTTCGCTTGCACCTCTGGGTCGTCTGTGATGTATTTTTTGATATGATCTGAGATCTCCATTGGTACCAGTTCATGTTTGCTCTCGTAGCTCCAGTTCTCTCTTTGTGCATCCAGAGGGCTGGTGAGAATGCCCTCAGTCTTGTTGTTCTTCAGATATATGACCACTTCTTCACGACTCTCTTCTTCACTGCTCTCCTCTGAACTGCTGCTCAGCACTAAGGTGCCGGTGGAGAAAGAGCTACCTTCTGTTTTTAAATGTTCAGTGCTGTTTAACTTTTTCAGTACAGAGTCCACTTGAGTGCTGTTTAGTTCTTGAATTGTTTCATTCAATAATCTGGAGCTCACTCCGGTGTCGTTTACCTCTTGGACCTTCTCGTGTGTTATGTTCTGTGTGGTGTTCCCCAGCTGCTCCACAGTGGTGTTGTCAGGAAGTCCTGGAGGTGAGATGTTGTATTCGACCTCAATAGCCTTGCTCATAATTTCCGTTTGGTCACCACCAACCAGTAGCACAAAGTCTTCCGTTGCTTGGATCTCTGTGATGCTTGTGGGTGACTCAGGAGCAGGTTCGCTGTAAATAAAGGTCTCCACAGTAATATCCATAATTTGTACCTCTGTTGCATTCTCTCCATGACTCTCTGAGGTTTGGTTGGAGAGTAATAGCATTGCCTCTGTTTCTGTTAGAGATGTTTTGTTACTGTTCTGTGATGTTTGGTTTTTGTCAGTATCTTGTAGAAGTTTCATTGTACTGGAATTAGAGCTGCTGTTTATAGAACTATTGTGCATTACAGTATCAGTAACACCAAAACTGAGCATTGTCTCATTTCGGCTGTGCTTCTCTGTATGGTTCTCATGATCAAATCCATCTGATGATATGAGATCAGACTGGTTTTGTTCAAAATGTTCTAAATCAGGATTTGTAGTGTTTTGGATCTCACTAGCAAGGGTCAGGTTACTGTCTTCAAGCAGCGCTACTTCATCAAGATCCAGGAGAGAAAGATTGAGCTTCTCCAGATCAGTCGTTTGGTTTCCTGAGGTACTGTTTATCATTACATCATCAGCGACACTGAAACTGAGCATGGTCTCATTTTGGACATGCTTGCTTGTATGATTCTCATCATCAAAATCTTCTGATAATATGAGACTAGACTGGTTTTGTTTGGAATGTCCTAGCTCAGGATCGGTAGTGTTTCGCATCTCACCGGTGAGGGTCTGGTTACTGTCTTCAAGCAGTGCACCATCATCAAGATTCACGAGGGAAAGATCTAGCTTCTCCTCATCAGTCATCCTGTTTCCTAAAGTGCTGTTCATCATTATATCATCAGTGAGACTGGAACCGAGTATGGTCTCGTTTTGGACACCCTTCTTCGTATGGTTCTTGTCTTCAAAATCTTCTGATAATACGAGATCTGTCTGATTTTGTTTGGAATGTCCTAACTCAGGATTGGTAGTGCTTTGGATCTCACCAGTCAGGCTTGGGCTAAGGTCTTCAAGCAGCACACCTTCATCATGATCCAGGAAAGAAAGATCCAGCTGCTCCACATCAGTCGTACTGTTTCCTTGGTTTCTTAATGTCCTCAGACCAAGCATATCTGCATAATAGTCTGTCCCTACGTCAGGTTGGTTTGTGGCTGATGGTTTCACAACCTTTTCTTGAACTTTTGTCTCACTTGCAGGTATCCACACAGAGAAGGCTGCTTTTGTGTCATAAGCCTCTTCAGATTCTTCAGTGACATAATCTCTAAAGCATTCAACGTCCGTAAACTTCAGCCTCACACCTTTGGTGGTCTCATGCGTGTTCAGTGACGCCAATAGCCAGATTCCTTTAATAAGATGGGACAAGAATTTGGTTAAGATAGCATGCATTTGATATGGCGACACCTACTCAGTAAGTTATGACAGCACATAATACAGATAGGTACTTGCATAATACTTGCCTAAAATTATGTTGGTCCCCTTTGTGTGGCAAAGCAGCTATTGAGGCACCACAAGACCTCTGAAGGTGTACTATGGCATTTGGCACCAAGACATTAGCAGAGGACACTGTCCTATAACCTTTGAGGTGGGGCATCTATTGATCAAATTATGTTTTTTGCAGATTCCACAAATGCTCATATAGATACAGATATAGATCTGATTGAGCTGATTGAAAGAAGCCGCTGCTTTAGGGAACACAGTTTCCATGAAGGTGGGTGTGTACCAAGTACTTGGTACACAAACACTATCCCTGGGGAAAAGAAGGCTTCATGGTCTTTTCCCCAGTTAAACAACGTACATGCACTCGGCTGTCATGATGTAAAAGAAACTTTGCTTCTTTGGGTTATCTTCTTCCATTGTCCATAATCCAGTTCTGATGCTCGCATGTCCATGTTTTTGCAGTAGGTGGGGGTTAGCATGGGCACTCGGAATGATTAAAGATCTAAAAAGATCTCCACTGTGATATTCACGTTTTGTTGCATTCTTTCTTTCCATGAGTTTTGCGTTGATAATAATGCCATTACCTCTCTTTCAATTAGTGCTGTATTGTGACTGTTCTGTGATATGGTTTTTGTAAGAATCTTGTAGAAGTGGGATTTTACAGGAAATCAAAACCTTCTGATAAAATGAGATCAGACTGATTTTGGTTGGAACGTTCTTCCGTATCAGTTGTACTGTTTCCTGAGTTCCCTCTTTGGGCCTTTTCTGGTTGGTACTAACCATCACATTCCTTGGTTTCCGCATAAGACCTGCCATTTAGAGGCTCTGACGCAGTTATCCAGCCGTCAAAGTTGCTCATGTTCTGCTTGCCCGTTTTTCTTGCCTCCACCACATCAACTTGAACTGACTGTTCACTTGCTGCCTAATAGGTGCTTTTGTAATGAGATAATCAATGTTATTCACGTCACCTGTCAGTGGTTTTAATGTCATGGGTGATAAAGTTGGTGTATATTGTTTTTTTTTAACCCCTAAATGCATACCTTGAGTCAGGACCTATGATCTTATTTCCCCCTGTCTATCATATTCAAGGGACAAATAAAAATATAGCAATAAAATGTGTTGTAATTTGTGTAAGAAAATTATTTTCACAGTTTTACACCATCATGGTGGTTTATGTTAGATATATGTGCCAGGTTGCTAACCACGCGAGGTACATTGTATAAGAATGGAAGGGTTTAATACCACCCAAGCATTTAAATTCTATTTTCAGTTGACATGATAAATAACACTGTGCATCAATTTACGCATACTAACCATCATTCGCCATGTTCATAGAGATGGTCTCTCCTGTCATAGGAAACAGACTGAGCAGATCTTCCTCCCTGTTGTTCAGCTCAAACGTGTGCCCATAAAAGGTGGCAGTCTGGATGCCATCTTGTTCCCCGACACTAGACACGTGCCAAGTTACGATCTCGCCAGTGCAGAATCCCAGGACTTGGCCACTTTCATATACGTAACCGTTGATTGCTGTGGAAATTTCTGAAATTGATATACAATTCATCAAACTGACATATAAAGTGTGTGAAGTCAGAGTTCTACTTACTATGCATAACATTTGATTTATAGAACTCTACATCATCTTTTTTTACTCTTTTTGGATCGCCACAGTATGTGTTGATGTTTTCATCCAGGTACCAACTCTTGTTCTCATCAAAAACTGCAAACATAGCATGCTGCTCCTTGTCTGACCTGAGCTGAATAAACAAAGAAACACTCAGGAGTGAATATCAGATTAATCTATAGAGCAGGGATCTCAATCTGCTGATCTACAGGCCACATCTAGCACCTGTGAGAACTTCAAAGAGCCCTATTACATGTGTATGATTTATCCTTAAATCTGGTTAGAAAAGTTTTACAGTCTCTTTGAATGCAATATTTGAATGGACTTTGTCTTAGTAATCTATGTAGTGGTTGGATGGTGAGGTGTATAAGTATTGTTAAATGTTTTTTTTATAATCAGCTGTGCAGCAAAGGCTAAAAATGGGCTATTACTATCGAATATACTTTATGAGTAATCAAGTAAGATTAATTTGACAATCAAGAAATCTGTTGCTTTTTTCATAGGCCAAACAATAAAATTGGCCTAATAGAGATGCTTCACTTTGCATGCTTTACATTTACATGTACTGTGTGTTGCTTGTTTGTTAGCCATCTGCTGACCTGTTTGAACACCTATGCATCAGGGAGATCCTGCTGGTGTGAGTTACCTCTCTTTCAGTGATGCAAACAAGAGCAATATACACTACCAGTCAAAAGTTTGGACACACATCTTTTCAATGTTTAATCTCTGTTTTTATTATTTTCTACTTAGTAGATTAATATGATGAAGGAACACATGGATGCAGTAAACAAAAACAAACCAAAATATGCTTTGTAATAAGGGAATGATGCACTGTAGTTTTTTTACTTAGTTAAGTGGTTCTTACCATAATGTGGAGTTGAACTGTAGTGGAATAGGATCCCTAACTGTGTACCAACCCGACCATCACAACTGATGATCCCCAACACATTAAGAAGGGAAGAAATTCCACTAATGAACTCTTGATGAAGAACACCTGTTAATTAAACACCATTCCAAGTCGATACTTCATGAATGTGATTGAAAAAATGCCATGCAAAGCTGTCATCAGAGCAACAGGTGATGTTTTCAGTATTAATCTACAGCCAATAATAAAAACAAAGGAAATCGTTGAATGAGAAGTTGTGTCCAAACGTTTGACTGGTAGTGTATACATTTTTTCACATGTTATCGTGAATCATGATGGTCTAAATTGTGATAGAAGAGTACTGGGCCAAATATCACAAGTTACCTGGACATTCCTGGTGTTTAGGGACTGGCTCTTGCAAATGAGGAGTGGCCCAACAAGGCCAGAGGCAATGTCTCGTGGCGTGTTCACTGCACTGTGGTACATCCTGGTGAGACACCTGGAGTCATTCTGCAAGGGCTCATCCTCCTCAATCACACGCCACACGTATGTGTAAGTCTCCCCTGGTTGCACTGCGTGGCTCTGGTTCCCTTTTAGATGATAGAAGATGTGAAGTCATACAGTTGAGGCCAAAATTATTAGCCCCCCTTATGAAATTAGGCAACACTCCTGATTCCAATATGAAAATGACCATTAACAACAAATGTTTGTTTTTTAAAGCGTATCTGTGTCCAAAATAACAAGGTCCACTAATTGTAGTTTGGATATTTTATTGACAC
>JBBPDC010000002.1:7495444-7516032 GCA_037974485.1 Hemigrammopetersius urotaenia
ATACATTATACAAGTTTCACTTTTTGAATGGAATTAGTGAAATAAATCAACTTTTTGAAGATATTCTAATTATATGATCAGCACCTGTACCAGCTCTGTGTACTTCAGTGCATTTCTGATGGATCTGTACTTCTGTGCATTCTAAAATGATTATACTTTTATTAAAGCATTTTATAGACAAGGAACCTAGATTTTAGCTATTAAAATACACATTAGTTACTCATATTCTCCTTTGTGAGACATAATATTAGAAAGCAGCTTTTTCTTCTGTCGCCTCACAGCAAGAAGGTTCAGGGTTTGATTCCCTGGGGGAGCTGAGGGTCCTTTCTGGGTAGAGTTTGAATGGTCTCCCTGTGTGGGTGTTTGCTAGGTGCTCTGGTTTCCTTCCAAAGACATGAATGTCAGGTGGATTAGAGCTGCTAAACTGCCCTTGATGTGGGAATGTCTGCCCTGTGATGGACTGGGGTGGGGGGATAAACAGCTTAGATAATGTATGGAATGTGATTTTAGGCTACTCTACCCACCCCTATATTGGATATATACTGTATATATGTATATGTGCACAGTATCTTGCTTATAGTGTAAATTGAACAGCTAAAATCGAACACCTAAATCAAATTGGAAGTGAACACTATGTGAGAGATGGAACATTGGGCACTGGCCTGCCTGTAGATAATGAGACGGGTGTAGAATGCGTCCTACCTGGACAGGAAGTTCTCCAGAGATCGTGGCTTGTCTTCTTTTTTACATGTCACCCCATCTCGCTTCTGCTGCTCCATTTCTCGGATGCGGGAGGAGAAAGTGTCGATGTAGCCAAATACGGCCTTCATGGCAATTGGCACTTCATAAAATTGCTGGGAATGACATGGGAATAGAGCACAGAAAAAGATGCAAGTTCAGCAAAATGCAACTGAATCCTTTTATTTAGATTCTCATCGCAATTTGAACAGTCTGCAATAACCAGGCAAGACCTAGAATTATGTGTGTGCCTTGGCCTTTCGAAACACATCTCACAAGAATTCTCAAGATATTTCTCCAAACCACAATAAACAGGCGATCCAAGGAGCACATCCAAAACAATAAACAAGTATTCCAGTTCTTCCTATCTCATGCTTTTTGGCAATCACAACACTCCTTCTTATCGGTTGCTAAAATCCTAAATGGAGCAATGTGGTATTCAACAGTGAATGGTGAAAAAGAAAAGGAATACTCTAAACATGTGATTTTTCTAAACTAAGAAAAGCTCTTTATTATACATTATTTCCCTTTGGGAAATGGAGCACTTCAGGGTGTCTTGACTAGCCACGGCTCAGTGCAGTTATAAGAGATTTTACACTCTGTCCCCTCAGCAGCCTGCCTACACACTGGACTCTTTGTACACTCTGGCTGTATGCAACAAGCCCTCGTTTTTACCCTGGCACACATAAACACGCCTCTGAGAACTACTGAGGATGAAGTCTCTGTCAAAATGTGATTGGATGTAAGTGTTTTGCACTGCACAGCAGAAAGCATGATGTCTGCGATTATAAGGTCCTGATGGAAGGGTTCGATCTCCTTTGTGTTCGCTAAATAGCACTGTGGCGCAGCACCTCATCACTAAAGAAAGCAATGCAAATTTCAGCTGATCTTATCTGCTGTTTACAACCCAGAGGTACCAGAGAGGAGGTGTAACATTCCGCGCCAAGAATATCTACAGTGCTTCAATGCTAAAACACAGGATCACTGGAAAATATCTTGGACAGAATGTCTGTGTTTTCATAGTATGGATACATTTGGGTAAAATGCAGAAAGCCTTGACCAGAGGAGAACCCTCAGTGACTTCTAGGCCTTCAGAGCACACCTTTTTGCTGGTAAATATTATTCAGGTTTGTATATAAACCTGAATAAGTGCTGCAGTACTATTTATATTCTATAAATAAAGTAGAGTTAAATAAATAAGAGTTAAATTCTTGTAAAAAATCAATGGAAAAAATATCTTCCTCTCTGTTGTATCAAAGTATTTAGAGCCATACAAGCTCTCCCACTGGTCTGGGTCACTCTAGTCACATTACTCTTTCTAGAAGTCAGACAGCAAACAGTTGCAGCTTGTACCTTCAATTTCATATCCACATCAGTGAGGACCATGTAGAAATCATTGTAGGTCATTCCAAATTCTTTCCTCAGGTCCGTGATAAGGTCTTGGTTCACCAGATCCTCCTGCCGCAGTCCCTTCATAGTCCTGTCGTTCTCTGCAAAGAAAACAAATTCGTCCCTAAAAGCAACTGGCTAAACAGAAAGACACCTTCCCAATTAAAGATGACTGGACTAAAGAACACTTGAGCTATAGAAGTGTTATACTGCAAATTATACCTCTCCTGCAAATTACACCTTCAATACTAATCACTTTTCATGTGTGAAGTTTTACCTCATTTCAATATTTCTTTACTGAAACAAAACAGAACTGAAATTTGTATCACAGTTCTGGTATTGGGGAAACCTGCAATTATATATTTAGCAGAGCTGTTTAAAATAATGTGAATATGACATGTAGCCTTATTTTTAAATTCTTATTATGATAGCAGATAACTTGCCCAGGGATTCGTCAGTCTGCCTCAATGCCTGTGTTATCCACTATGCTATCTAACGACCAAAGAGGGAAAAAGACTTACAAAAACAACATAACCTCCATGCTGCGCATCAATATTATTTAATAATCCAGGATTTTTCACTCGCCCCTGCATTCGTGTACCTGTGTCGCTATTAGCTGGACAATTTATTAAATTTTTTACAAAATTTTTTACAAAAACTTTTACAAATGGCTGGCATTAATAAAAGGCTGACTAATCACTTTGGTCCAAGCTTTCTGTGTGGATGGAAAATCACCAGGCCTGTGGTACACTTTTAAGAAGTGCAGCAGGCCTTTGGAGATGGCAGTCCTGGGTGTTTATTTTGGGAGAAGAGCTTCCTCCTGTCCAAAAGGAGACAGATAAAACCCTCATGTGAAAGGCCCTCTCAACCCACTGGAGATGGGACGGATAGGACAGACACTGCCAAGCCTGAGTGTTTGTTTTGCCTTACTCAAAATTCAAAGAATTTCTCACTCGGATTTTGAGCAGACATTCCTTGTTCAGAAGACAACAGCAGAGTGCCAGGCTCTTTAACGTCAGCACTTCATTATTTTCCCTCTGGATTTTTGCCCAATTATCTCTCCATTGTTTGTCATCTTTAGGTCTCAACTGCTGTCTAGCAGCCCTAATATACAGAACCAGCACATCTTTGAGTGGGAAAGAAAGCATGAGATTCCTTCAAGAAGTGTGAAGTTGTTGCATCTTTTTACAAGTGATGTGATTGGAGGAGGGTGCTCACTGACCAATCACATACATGAGCTAATAGAATTGCAGTTTTTGAAGTTAATATAACCCTATTTAAAAATGAATATGGAGTCAAACATTTACCCAGTCAAACTGATCCATTTGCCCAGACAAATGTATTATTAACAGTGCATGTACCCTCACTAGTACCACAAACAGGTTGTAAGAAAAATATGTTTTGGCTAAGATGGGGCTGATTTATATCCAGCCCAAGCTGCAGATTTACACAGTTTGTGACTCCATATCAATTGACAAATGTAAGCAATTAAATAACAATTGTGAGGTATACTATACTATAATCTGTATCTGTTATCACCCAAATGAGGATGGGTTCCCTGATGAGTCTGGTTCCTCTCAAGGTTTCTTCCTATTGCCATCTTAGGGAGTTTTTCCTTGCCACTGTCGCCGTTACTCTTGGCTTGCTCATCAGAGGCATTTCATTCACACACATTCACACACACACATTTATTTCACATTTATTTCATTTTTTTTCATTTTGTAAAGCTGCTTTGTAACAATGACCATTGTTAAAAGCGATAAATAAATAAAATTGAATTAAATTGAATTGAGGTATTACACTTTTTTTTACACTATTACCTAGATTTGTTCTCCATTCAGGCTCATTGTCATGCCCATGATGCCCAGCGCCTCCTTCCCAAAGCCTGCAGTCAGCACTAGCTGAAGCAGAAAGGCCTGGTTCTAAAATATGACTGGCTGGTGTGTCTGAATCCACTATAAAATCACACACATACATAGACTGTTCGAACTGTTTCATTTTGTTTATTCTCAGATTTACATACTGTTAAACTGTTTTTAGGCAGTTCATAGGTAGGTAGGTAAGTAGTTAGTTTGCTAATTAGAACATAGTCGTGCACAGACATTTGGAGCTTGCAACATAGCAATTTGAAGCTAACTATTTAGCTAAGATTTGCAACACTGGTGTGAAATACACTGTGTTTGGCCTCTAGCTGTTAGGAAACAGTACACATCAACATTTAAACATTTAAATGCGACCAGAAATCAGCAAGACAACCAATTTGAGCGATTACTGTTGTAGGTATGGGGCCTAGAGCTGGGCGATTAATCGAAAAGTAATTGAAATCGACATTCAGAACCTATAATCGATCACATTTTTCCAGGTCGATTATTTCGATTACTTTCCCTTTAAAAACACTACCGCGTGTGGAGTCACGTGACCCCGCTCCGTTATGTTACGTTATGCCGACGACATGTCGAGCATGGAGAACTTAAACACTGAGGCAACTGAGCAACTTGTCAGTGAATTATGAGGGCAAAAAAATAAAAAAATCGTAACCGAGTTAAAATGTTCAATTAATCAAGATTTTGATTTTAGGCCAAATAGCCCAGCCCTAATGGGGCCTATGAAATATAACGGTGTGTGTGAGCTATTGATAGGTGTTTTTATTTTCTATCCAGTTCTGTGCTTCCATACAGTAACATAACCAACTATCACCTTTGATTTTATGGCAACATACTGCAGTGGCATTATATTAAAACACACAATCAATTATATCTTTGAGAGTTCCATATTCTATCCACCTGCATTATCAATATTGTAAAGGCCAATATCATGATAGTAACAAATGCTTTTTTGGGTTTTTTTTGCCAGTACCTCTGTAGATTGAATGACAGACCCAGAGAAAACAATCTATTGGGCTCGGCTGGACTCTGCTAGAATTGGAACCCAGGTCTTGGAATATGACGCAACTGTTTTCACTATTTGTGCCCCTGGACAGCCCTGGAAAGTGCTTCATTTACAGCCTCATGAGAAAAGAACACAAATTACCACACCATCCTACCACCCTTCCTCTACAGCACAGTGTGTATCCAGCTACTGACTTACGAAACTGGCAACCACTGCAGTCTACAAGCTTGCTGCTGATTATATCCTTAAAATAGTAAAAAAATAAAACGCCCTGTTACAGTGAATTACATCATAGCCACCCTTAAACAAGAAAATGAAAGACTGTGTATGATGCATGTACCCAATTAGAAGGGCTACTGTAGCAGTGCCCAGACCTACAGTAATAAGCCTTTCATTGTGGTTCCAAAACCACAACCCATTCGGTCACACACACTTCCTTTCTGCTCGCCCTGTGATGCCTTCTGATGGATTGGGACCAGTCACAGTGGGGTGGCAGCCTCAGAACACCGACCCTACAATGAAACAGCTCAACATGCTGTGACTAAAGCTATATACACTGAGATTTACACTGAACAGTGAAACAGCCCAGCTTGCTGAAGCCAAGTTCACACCTTGCAATAAAATCCATCTTGAATGATTATAGTTATTTACACCCGGCATTTCTGTGTCTCCAGGAGCCATTTATGATAGGATTCCATGATACCAAGCACATTTACTACCTCACGCTACATCTGCTTTCAGACAAAAATGCCTCACAAATACATGTTCAGGCTCATATACAAACTGTAACAAACGTTTAGATTGCATGACTTGCCAACTTGAAAACAAGAAGGAGAAGCTGTTGTTTTTGCCTCTTTTATAATTATGTCATCAATTAGTCTGTCTTTTGTTGTTGTCAGGGATGCAGTTTGTTGAGATGCTCTAGTATTCACACTCCAAAATCTGGTCACATGCGTCACACCCTGAAGGTGCTTTGAGTGATCAGAACACCTGCTGAACATGTCTCTGGGTCACACTGGTTCCCCATTCACACCTGCACTGTGCTGTACCTGTCCACACACTAAACAGCCCAATACACTGAGACTGAAACTCAACTCTGAAACAGCCCAATACACTGAGACTGAAACTCAACACTGAAACAGCCCAATACACTGAGACTGAAACTCAACACTGAAACAACCCAATACACTGAGACTGAAATTCGACACTGAAACAGCCCAATACACTGAGACTGAACCTCAACACTGAAACAACCCAATACACTGAGACTGTGACTCAACACTGAAACAGCCCAATACACTGAGACTGAACCTCAACACTGAAACAGCCCAATACACAGAGACTGAAACTCAACACTGAAACTCAACACTGAAACAGCCCAATACACTGAGACTGAAACTCGACACTGAAACAGCCCAATACACTGAGACTGAAACTCAACACTGAAACAGCCCAATACACAGAGACTGAAACTCGACACTAAAACAGCCCAATACACTGAGACTGAAACTCAACAGTGAAACAGCCCAATACACTGAGACTAAAACTCAACACTGAAACAGCCCAATACACTGAGACTGAAACTCAACACTGAAACAGCCCAATACACTGAGACTCAACACTGAAACAACACAATACACTAAGATTGAACCTCAACACTGAAAAAGCCCAAAACACTGAAACTCAACACTGAAACAGCCCAATACACTGTGACTGAAACTCAACACGGAAACAGCACAATTCACAAAGACTGAAACAGCACAAAACACTGAGACTCAACACTGAAATAGGCCAATACTCTGACACTGAAACTCAACACTGAACCAGCCCAATACACTGAGACTCAACACTAAAACAACACAATACACTAAGATTGAACCTTAACACTGAAAAAGCCCAAAACACTGAGACTCAACACTGAAAAAGTCTAACACATTGAGGCTGACGCTCAGCACTGAAACAGCCCAGTAAAGAATATTCTTCTTTCTTCTTCTATATACTGGAACAGAGATTCAACACTGAAACAGCCCAATACACTGAGACTGAGACTCAACACTAAAACAGCCAAATACACTGAGACTGAGACTCAACACTAAAACAGCCAAATACACTGGAAATAAACACTGAAACAGCCCAACACCCTGAGATTGAACCCCAACAGGAAACAAGCCCAATACACTGAGACTGAAACTCAGCCCTGAGAAAGCCAAATACACTTAGACTCAACACTAAAATAAACAAATACACTGGAACTCAACAGTGAACCCACTAAATACTGAGATGGAACTCAACAGCCCAACACTCTAAATACTAAATCTCAACACTGAAAAGCCCAAGACTGAAACACAACACAGAGGAAGCCAAATACACTATGTCTCAGACTCAGCACTATAACAAGCACACTGAGATTCAAACTCAACACTGAACACAGAGACTCACATTCAACTTTGAAACAGCCTGACACAGTGAAATGCCAACTAAAAAGACTAACACACTGGGACTCAGACTCAACATTGAAAAGGCCAAACACACTCAAACTCAACTCCCCTTACTCTGCCTATACGTAAAGGTGGACACATTATAGTCATCTTAACACCTGTTTCATCCTCACTTCATTTTCACACATTTTTTCCATGCCGTGGCAATGGAAGTGACCCCTACCATGCAGACCCTGAGTGGAACAAAAGCGTAACTGCAGACTGACTCACTGGAGGCCAAGTCAGCGATGTCATCTCTGACCACATTCAACATTTCTGCACAGTCTATCAGCTTATTTTAGGCTCATAAGTTTATTATAAGCATGAAAGTGTAGTTAAGTGAAAAACTCCTGTTACTCCCACTGCCATTTCACTTGGAATGTTTGTGTATACTTGTGACTAATGCTTGGAATATGTGTAGATATGGCTGAAAGGTCACTGTGCATATAGGCTCGCAGAGGCTATTTCTGTGGAACAGAGATGTTTCTTGCACTAGGAACAAATAGGTTTATCAGTCCACTCATTCATGTTCCCCCTTATGCTGTCTACTCATACTGGCAGAAGTTAGCCTGGAAGCCCTGAAACAAAAGTAGATCCCAAGCATGGGTATAAATATACCCCATAAAAACTACTTGCACTGCCAACAACTGATTTTCTCCTGCTCTTGGTGAACCCAGCCTTTCCCAGTTAAGAGAAGCAGCTATGAGGGAAACAGACTTTTTCCCCCCATGTCTAGTGTACAGAGCAAAAGAGAGTAAGTGCCAAGATAGACTCTAATCTACACTATACCCCCACCACCATCTGGTTCCTGATGCAGCACTCCTCAACAGTTAAAAAAAGTCCACTTGGTCAATTCTTAGACAAAACTCCAGGTTCCAATGCTGTTTCCAAGTCCTGTTAGGTCATTGTCTGGAAAAGTACTGCTTTCACTCACATGCAGAGGCCAACTGTCAGATCAAAGGGGTTTCTTGCTTGGTGTATCACACTAGAGCTCTTAATTCCAAACGCAAAATAAAGGGCCACTGAACATGTCTCTCTTTGGCCTGGTCACACATAGCTTTAAACCACAGAGCAGCTAAGTGCTGTGAGAACAGGAAGCTGTTGCTGTATTTTGTAAATGTCGCTGACTTTTGTTCCCTGGTGGGCATGGTTTGCTCTGGCAGGGGTGTATGGAAAGCTTGAAATGTGCTTATGTTAACACATCAGACTCCTTCGAACAGCAGGTAAAATAATGTTGCAGACTGAAGGGTGATCACTGAATCACAGTGCGCTGAAAAGTGTGAATTATAGTTGTGTCTCTCTTTGCCAACACCACACATGAAGAGAGGGGGGTTATGTCAAGACGTTCTTCATTCCTGAGAGAATATGTATTCAGTATTCTTGTAATAGTCCTACAAATTCTGAGGCGAAATAATAATATTGCGATGCACTCATTTTGTTATGATACACTGATGAAGTATCATAGAAACTTCAATAAACATCTTTGGAAAACAAGCTATTTTTATCCAACATTCCACACAAATAACTATCTAATTAAACAGGTATAATTAGGTTTACGGCATTTATCAGACACTTTTATCCAAAGCGACTTCCAATCCCTACCTACTGGGGGCAGCCTCTACCTGGAGCAACTTAGGGTTAATCGTCTTGCTCAGGGACCCAGTGGTGGTGCTGAAGGTAGGATTCGAACCCATGACCTCTTGATCCAGAGGCAAGTATCCTACCCACTGAGCTACCTCCACCCTGGTACTCACTGTAATCCAGGTAGTCAGTAGTCTAGAGGTAATGCCCACAGAATGCTCAGCAAAGCATAATATCACATGTGTGTACCTGGCATTCAGTAAATGTCATCATAGGGCCATTTTCAAGCCTCTTGACATCTTTAGGTATTTATGTGCTACGCTGTTTTTTATTGCCTTTGTTGTATGAGAGCATAGGACGGTGGAATCCTTGACTCACCAAGCTGGTAATGATCAATTTTCATGGTGCTGTTGGTCAAAGTGCCAAATATGGTGATAATGGACACTTTCCTGATGGCCATCTCACACACATGTTCCAAGTATTCATCCCGCTGCTGCACATACATGTTGTTTTCTTCTGTTGGAGCTGTAATCAACTACAAGCAAAGATTTGGAGCAAAAACATAATTCATACAGACAGACAGAAAGGCACTGGACATGTTACAAAATCAATTCTAATTTATTACTAAGTTAATGACACACACAATTTATTTTGCATTGTACTTACGATTAGCCGTCTTCTGTTCTCAAAATACTCCAAGAAAGTTGCAAAAGCTCCTTTCGTGGGTGGGGGTTTCTTTGTAGGCTTCTGGTACTCCTCGATTTCTTTTTCAGGGGCCTTGGAAACTTTCTTTCCATTTTTTTTATTCTTTTTCTTTTTCTTATCCGGCTTACCCTTGCCTTTTTTAGTAGGAATGACCTCGGCCTCGACCTTCTCCTCGGGGTAAGTGTCTGTGGGCTTGCCAACATCAAGCTTATTACTCAGTCCATTTTTCTTCTTTGTTGGCTTAGTTTTGCTGGGCTTGTGTTGAGTTGGCAGGATACCTGGATACCTGTCACGTCTACTGCCCTTTCTGTCAGTGTGATTATTTCCATACTTTACAGTGTAGGCTTTTGTGTAGTAGTAAGAAGGGGTGGTGGATTGGGTGGTGGGCTTTTTAGACTGGGGTCGGACCTCAGCCATGGTCTTGGGGACAAATGGCGTGGTCTTCTGGGTGGTGGTGGTCCGTGTGGAGGTTGTGGTAGGGCGGGTGGTTGTTGTTGTGGGACGGGTGGTGGTGGTGGTAGCAGGACGGGTGGTGGTGGTGGTGGTAGTTGTGGTAGTAGTTGTAGGCCTTGTTGTGGTAGTCGCTTGTGTTGTAGTCGTCTGGATGGGCCTTCTGAGGGGTTTACGCATCTCCGGTTGCCTCTCAGTGGGTGGATCCACCTGGACACCAGTATTAGGGATACCATCAACCACCTGACCCTCTACCCCTGCCCCCCTACACTTCTGCACAAAGCCCTTCTGCCTGATCTTTTCCATTTTGCGCATTGGGGACTGGTCTATGACTTCATACATGGCCTCTAGTCTAACTGGGTAGGGGTAGCGCTCTTCAACTTGCAACGTTTTTTTCAGGAGCACCATTCCAAACTTCCCTTTCTCTAACTTGAGGAAGTTCATGAGCCTGGGAATAAGGGTGGTATCCAAAGGCTCCTCCATCACTTTTCCCTCATTGGTTATGCGTCTCACCTTGCCCCCCATCTCCCCCTCCTGATGAAACATCACAATCTGATGCACATGTCGTTCTGCCAGCTCGCAGTAAACGTCTGGCTTAAGCAGGCTCATCATCAGCCTGTAGTAGCCATCAGACTCATGAGGGGCTGAGATGACCAGCACACGGTTCTTCCCAGCAAATGTAGCCAACAGGTTTGGAGAACCAGCACTGCTGGGCATGCGAGGTACCCCTGCCCGTGTTCCAGGTACACTGCTGTCCTGCTGGACCGGGTTTCGAGCCCCACCCTGCATGGGACCATTCCGTGTCAGCACTCTCCTGGTTTGGCCAGTCCTAATGGAGCGCATGCTTTCGTCTCCCTGCATTTCCTCTCGTCTGTGGCTGATCTTCTCTTGCACTGGAACGCCTTCTCGCCGCTGGGCTTTGTTTAGTCTGGCCACCAGTTTGAGGCTTGCTTGTTTGTCAGGTGGGCTACTTTCTGACCCACACACAGCCCACGCCAACCAACACAGAAAAGCAAGACCCAACATGTGTGTCTCTTTCATATTTACAACCTGGCCAGGTTCACTCAGGAAAGAAAATTAAAAATCCACACAACAAATGACTGACAGATGCCTGATGTTTAGATTCCTTTGGGGCAAATTCCAGAACCTGGTGCAGCAGAATGCAAATACTTTCCAACCATGTCTGATTCCACTCAACTCAGGCAGTCCAGCTCTCCCAGTAAAAAGTCTCAGGACAGGTAGGCAAGTTAAAAGAAAGGACTCCTGAAACACCAAGTGGATATCAGCCTATAACAGCACTCCCAGTATGCACGCTTACCTGTGACCGGTCCCTGAAGAACATTTCTTGGCCATTCAGTTGTACGTGGCATTCCCCGAATCTCCACAATACCTGCTCCACTCGAGATGTCAAGGAATCCTCTGAACACTTCAGACGAACTCTTGCTCCTTAGTCCATCCGAAAGAACTTGATTAATCTTGCTGCCCGCTGGGATTCTCGTAACTCAGAGAGACGTGGGCAAGTTCAAGACCATGACCAAGTTCTCCGAGTTACGCGATGAAGTCAGAGTGAAAGGAAGGACGGAAAAGTGTCCGCAGCTCCGTATCAGTGGACGAGATCTTAGACTCGGCAGAAGCCAGCCTCAGCCTCCTCTCTGAGACTCAGTTCTCTCTGCAGCAGCGAGGAGCAACCCCAGCAGGGTTGCCAGCTTGCACGAGAAGAAATCCCCCCCAAAAGTTTAGGCGTGTCTAAATCGAAGTATTTGTATGTATGTAGGCTGTATTACACTGTTGTGCTGAATAGCTTTTGTTCTATTGGATTTGCGTTTTGCTGCTATTACTTTCTGTTTTCTTTGCTGATGTAAATATGCAAATTTCCAACTTGTGGAACCAGTGAAGGGTTATCTTATCTTATTTGATCTTATTGTTGTTATTATTATTGTTATTACATTAATGCAATATGCTTTAAATTTAAAGATATATTGAAAATTACATATGTATACGAATGTCAGACTTTTGGTCACATAACACTACTAATTTTACCAGTGAATCAAAATCTTATTGTGAATAAAAGTAGGAAACTTGCATGTAACAGAGAACACATCTACTGTCAGATGTTTATCAAAGGTATATTTATAAAACATTTAATCACTTTACATCATTACAAGAAGTTCTGAGGGACTTTTCAATGTCAATTCAAAGTAAATTTAGATCTTAGACACTGGGTTGATTTACAAATGTTTTAGGTGCAATTTTCTGTTTTGCTTTTCATTCTGTGAGCACCTGGTTTAAGAAGGCTTTGCACCTAAATTAATTTGCTTTCGCACTTCTCACTTGTCATTTCATTTTAAAGAATAGCTCCTAACTTCAGCACCTTCTCTGATAGATGCTGAGTGGACTAAAAGTTCTACTGCCATTCCACTACAGAGCTCTTAAGTTGGTTTTTAGTTGCTACTTACTTCTGTAATACTCGTATAATAAAAAATATTTTTTAAATTGTATGATCACATGTCTGCGAACAAGCCTCTCTTACTAATAGCTGAGGGTGGGTTCGTTTCCAAGCTAGATGAGGACAATTAATGATAAACTTCTATTATAACTGCTTTCATGAGATGAAAGACAAGAGACCCCTCCAAAATGTCACCAGTCACATTCAGTTAGATTTTGTGCAATTCCAGTTGTTTTAACCTGGCCACCCTACAGTAGGCTCTAAAAAAGAACATGCTGATTAATGTGTAGGATGGAGTCAGATTTCACCCAAAGGTATGATAAACAATTATAAGTCAAGTAAACTCACTATTGCCATACTGCCAACTGAATATATCAAATTTATTCTCCAGAGATATAGAAAGAACTTAGATTTCCCTCGTAGTCGTAGTCGTAGACATCGAGCCTTGGTGGATCACCAAATGTAATGATATTGTTTACATTTTCAGCTGGATTTCTGGTTACATTTTTCATCAAAAGTTATCATCAGGGCTCCAGTCTTTATGGTATTTCCCCTTTTAGCAAAATGTATACTTTATAAATTAACAGTTCAGTATTTTGGCAAATCAAGCATTTAGCCCATTATGTACTGTACTCTCTCTCTCTCTCTCTCTCTCTCTCTGTGTGTGTGTGTGTGTGTGTGTGAATTAAACTCAAAATCATTTCCCTTCCTGAACACTGTAACTTCAGAGCTCACACATTGCTTGTTATCTAGAATGGTATCGTCCCGTTGTTCCTGCTCAGACTCCTTGAAAACTGATATGACCTCCTTTGAGCTTCAAATTCCTGCTCTACTGTCTGGCCAACCTCCACTTTGTCCTGACAGCTCTACGTCTGACTCCCCTTCCATAATTCTGAAAAAATCCTTTCTGCCTCAAAACCCTGAGTGACTCCTGCAAATTGGTTGAAACAGGAGTCTCGATGTCCACTGCAGAGGACAATGAAGAAAAGTTGTGTTTAAAATTACTGCACATTTCTGAAATTGCACTAAAGTAGAAGACATTTTAAGGAAACAAATTGATTATTAGCAACAGAAACATAAAATCTGCTGTCCATGTGCTCCATTTGGCAAATATGGATGGCAGATAACTCAAATAATTAGCAAAAATTAGGCTTGACTTTAACTCTAACTCTTTAGGACTTAAACTCTTGTCCCTCAAAGTGGACAAAATGTATTGTCTCGGGAGGTTATGATGCTAAACCTTCATGATGCTCCTCCAAGGAACTGCCCACAGAATCCCACTGTAGACTCGTCTATTCATCTATCTTCTTGCAGTTCTCCTGCTTAAAGATTTTCACACTTAGTACCCTGTCCTGAAAGTTGAATGTTTTCTTGTATTCTAAATCACTTTAGATACAAGTGTCTGCCAAATGAGTGTAATGTAATGTGATGTAATGTAATGTGATGGCCTATAAACCATTATGCTACATCTTATGTATTTTTATACAATCATTATTATGTACCTTTTTATGATCTTTGATATCATCAGCTGCTTTACACATTACCAATTTCATGCCAAACCAACAAAAATGGTCAAAAAATGTGTAAGATTTAAATATGGCAAAATAAATAGAGAGGCCGATGTTTATGGAGTCAGTGCAATGAAAGAGGACAGCTTTATGTTCTGTAAATAAAGGTATTGAAAAAGTACTCCTGAGGGTACCATGAAGGAACCACCCCATTGATTGTTTAGTAGTTTTTTGTCTGAGAGTGTAGCTGGGTGTCAGTAGGGTTCCTGTACTTGAAGAGTTTCTTGAAGTAACGTCTGGTTCTGAACACAGCTTTCCAGTCTCATTGACAATTTCTTCACTCCTCTGACCCCTTTTCTGGACCCCTTTTCCTTCATCAGGCCCTTAAGGAACATATTTTAAGAGCCCACAGCAAGAAACCTAGTCTAACAGGGAGTGAGTGGAACAGGAGGTTGAGATTACATGTGTTTTTACTCCTTAAGGGATTCGAAAGAGATAGGAAAATGTGAGCAGCTGGAAATAATAAAAATTCCTCTGCAGTTCTCCCTCTGATGCTGAACTAATTAAACTCTCTTTGAGAACCTATCGCGTCGAGTACACAGTTCTGCCAGCAACCTCTAAGAACACCAGTAGGACCTCGACAACTTGGGTGAGTAAGAACAGTCATCTCAGAGGAGAAAGACAGAAAAATGAAAAAAGGCCACTGAACAGTACAGCAAGGTTGGGACTCACCTCAAATGAATAAGGCAATAAGAAATTCATGGGCACACTGTTTCAACATAAATCCCTAGAGCAGAGGAATTACTTTAGTCTTTGGTCCTGAGTAGTATAATATAACTAGGCTACAGTACAAACCCTGAGAGCTGCCCTAGAACGATGACATATTGTTTCCCGTTCCTCAGCTGCCTTCACAGCTTTGTGAAATGTGTCCAGAATTAAATTAGAATTCATGCTGAACAACGGATTATATTTTTAATTGTGATTAATCACATGATTTTTTTAGATTAACCACATAGTCATACGTAAAATAGGGCAGCTGCAGGGTCTAATGGTTAGGGTGCTCCCCCTGCAACCAGAAGGTTGTGGGTTCGAATCCTGACTGCTGGTGTCACCACTGAGGCCCCCTTGAGCAAGGTTCCATCCCCTACACTGTTCCCCAGTGCCCCTCACTGGTGGCAGCCCTTGCATCACTTGGTGAATGGGTTAAATGTAGAGAAAGAATTTCACACTGTGTGGTGTGATCATGTTTTGACTGTAAGGGTTGTAGTAATAAATGAAAATCACAAGTAGTGTATTGCACACACTTATTTTAAAATTACTGCTACATGAACAAAAGTGCAATAACATTTGGTTTAAATAATTAAGCTGCTTTTTTACAGCAGTATTCCCTTTACATAGTTGCACTTAAAATATTTCTTGTAAAGCTCAACTTAAACATAAATGTAATCAAATCCAATCTAAAACCAAAGCTATTTGCCACCGCAGGGCATTCACATTTGATCAAGTTTGTTATAGTTTGTTACCCTTCAGAGCCACGATTACAACATTTATAAATCTAAAATTACAACATTTATAAATCTTATTTTTTTTCTGAACATGTACCAACATTTTTCTTTTATCAGGGAGCAGAATAAACAGTCTGTTAGAGCAAAGTGAGGTGGTTGAGCACAAAAACATCAACTTTCATAATAACAGTAATAAAAAACTGTGATAAAATAATTGTCAGTGTTAAGTAAATAACATGTTAATTTGCTCAGTCGTAACCATAATATATATTTTTGCACATCAGAGGAAAGAGTATTGTTCTATTGAATTAACAACACACGGTGAATCACTGTTTAGAAATAAAATAAAACAAAATGGTTGTCTCCTGAGGTCAGATCAAAACCCACTAAAAGCGGGTTATTCATCACACCACCATTAGGATTCTTCAGTCCTGACCTCTAAGCTACTAATAAATACAAACAAGCTAGAACCAGCCTACGCTTACTGCCAAAAAAATCATGAGGAAAACAACATTGCTCTTCCTTCACCAACCCCTCTGTCAGAGAAAAAAAATAATGGTTATATTCCGACATTTTAACAATATAGGCACATGCAAGAATGCATAAAAAAGAGCATGAGCTGAACAGATGATACTGAGATTTATGTTATGTGTCGAATTTATTTAGCAGTTTGATTCACGGACAAGAAGGTTATAAAAAAAACACATTTCTTGGCCAATAAATTCCCAACTTATGTCTTTACAAAATATATACGATCACACATGTGTAAACACACATCTTTGGCAATACACTTCATCATCTCCTGTGCTTGAAGACTTTGTGATACAGTATATGTCCGAAATGAATTCAGCCACTTCAAAGTGCACACATTTCTGTACAGATGTTCATTTACACACACACACACACACACACACACACACACACACACACACACACACACACACAGATACTGTTTCCCAATAATTTGGTCACTACGTCCAATGCCTCCCCCCCTAATCATCACACAGCAGTACTTGACCTCAGTAATGCTCTCATGCATGAATGCTGTCAAATCTTTATATTAATGTCAGAGCAGCTACTGCAAACCTTCCCAGTAGAATAGAGAAGAATAGAAACTCCCTGAAAATATAGAAGATTCTTAAAAGAAAAATGTACTTTTTTCTTGTACCAGGAGAAACTTGTTTTATTCACATATAAAGTGTAGTTCTGGACTAAATGGGCTGTTAGTTCTGGACTAAATGGGCTGTGCGTTGTACAGAACGTGGTTGGATGAGAGTGTTATTGCAAATTCCTGCCTGTCCCCAACTGAACCTTGACATACATTAACACAGCCCAGGTGGTAAACAAAGAAGGACCAGCTATCTAAAATGTAGATGTAATGAAAGGCACCTAAGAGCTAAGCAAGCGGTCCAACATTTGTGTTTACCACAATCTGCCAACATGTAGAGAATGAAGGTTGCCAAATGCAAGCAGACTATCAACAGAATCATCACAAGAGCATTCGTAAGGTCTGCTTCTCTTCAGAAATTGTAGCCCTTCTTTCACCTAGAGTTTTGTGTCCTGGCTTCTTTAGTGGATGCCCGAATGTGGACCGCACATGTGCCTGCCTTGTCTCACATGTGGCCCACCACACATAAAATCAGCCTGTAATGAAAACCTTTAGTTCATCCAACTACAAAAGAGCCAGAATCATTTAACTAATGTTCTGTGAATAATTTGGATCTCTGGATGACGGATGTGTTGAAGGCTTTTCTTCACTATAGAGAAATATGTCTCAATGTATTTAATGGAGATGCTTTCAAGTGAACTGCGGAAAATCTGAGACGATCTCTTCCGGCCTGTGTTTCTAAATGCAAACGAATGTTCAGCTATCAATCAGCTCGGCACAGTCACTGCCACCTCAAACTGTCTGCTGGTATTAATATTCAGAAACTGTCTTTGCTTAGAGGACACAAACTCAAAGCACCTGTTGCTGCCCTTTTTATTCTGTGAGCAATGCACTGATAAAATTACTGGAAATACATGATTCTATTAAAATATCTATAAAAACCTTTTCTAAACATTTTTTTCTGGAAAATTGCCAATTTGTTTTGACGGGAGTTTTTTTTAATGGGGCTGTCTTGAATTTTGAGTTAATTTTCATTTCTAAATTCTAATGAGTAAAAAAATCTTTGTTTAACTTGTTCATATGAGCTCAAAATTTTAAGGCACAAACATCTTACAAATTTTGTTTAAAGCTCATTTTTAAGTTCTTTTTAATGAAACATTTATGCAGTGTATCTTTTATTTGCTGGTGGCTTGCACATGCATGCTTTAATACTCAAAAATAAAATCAGCTTGTTGAGTCCCCCACCCCCTGCCTCTTATATAAACAATATTGTTATGGTATATGAGCCAAAAACAATAGTGGTGGAAGGAATTCAGGGCCATAGGGGGCCCAAACACAGTCCATGTGAAGGAATCTTTGGAGCAATGCCATAGACGAACCATTTTTGGTTTCCTAAAGAAGCTTTTACTGGATGATTCTTTTAGGGACTGCTTCAAAGAAATTGTGAGGAACTTCCATATATGAACGTCTATATAATATAAACATTCTGAACTGTAATCCGAACCCCCTTTTTTTGTTTTTTTTTTGTTTATATGGACAGTGCATAAAAAACATAAATGCACTTTCTCACCCCAAACAAGGGCATCTTCAAACATCCATTCTAAAGATTATTGTCGTTTTCAAATGGTGCCCATCAGCCCAGAAATTTGGTCTGCAAATGGTCATATTTGTCCAATAATTACTGCAGCAAATTATAGGGAGTATCCTAAATATTTTCCGTTATCACTAAGGAACAGAGGGGGTGTATCTCTCAGTGACTAAGAACGAATTTCCCAACTAGGAGTAACAATTTCTTGAGTAGTTTGTGATGTTAAGAGGGCAGTGCGACTTCTTTTGGAGAGTAGGACCAATTAAAAATGCTGATTTTCCTCTTAAGAGTTAAGAATTCTATGTTTATGCTTGCACAAATAAAATATGTTCCAAAGCCTGTGTAGCAATTCACATGGAAAGTGTGGTATTACAATTATTCATTATCACTAGTGTTATATGTAATCTGAGTAATATGTTGTATTATGCTTCCCTTCGTTGGCTACAAAAAATGTTACCGTTAAAGACGACTTTGGGTCGTCCTATTAGTCATTCTCGAAATATGATTTACTAAAGTAAACTTTTCCACAAAAGCAAACTACATCATATAAGCTTTGAAACCTTACAGTACTGAGTTGAAGGATATTTATTTATTTATGTATGTATATTTATGACCTCACAGAAGCAGTGATAGGAAAGAACATGTAGACATAACTCATGCACTAAAACCACATTTAATTCCCTTATACTGGAATCAATGCTACCAGGGATCATTATGGCAAAGTTCAATGTGCAAAGCATTAATCCACTCTTACCTGAAAGAAATCTTCTTCTGAATAAAATCAACTCTGAGGAAACATAATTGACAGATATACTGCGTGCACTATATGTTAACGCAACTGTGATATAGCTAGCTATAAAACATTCCCACATAAACCACACAGACCAAATATTTGCCAAAATGTTCCATTCAGGCACGTCTCCTGACTTAGCACACATAGTGCCAGTTCTAGCAGAGACTACACCCAGGAACCAAACAGTGCTCTTTCAATCTGAAACACAGCTGCTCTTGTTTCCAGATGTGAGATCATATTCTGGTAAACTTGAGAAAAAAGGACACACACACACATGACAGAAAATCAAATGAGGAGAATCTGAGATACTGCTCAAACAATCGAAATGTAAACTAAAGCCAGATTTGCGTTTGGATTATCTGCACATCAGCTGACCTTTATAACAACAGCATTTCCTCACTGCTAGTATCTGGAGTCTTTTCTATGGCTCTGTGTTGCACATGATTATTTTTCCATTTATTTATACGTGTATTTAGATTAATAAAACCTAAGACGCCAAGTTCAGCATCAAAGGAACAGTCCCTGGACTCTTTAAAAGCTAAAGGTTAACAGCGTGAGTGTGGGGGGAAGTTGCCTGATAATTCGATTGTGTAATGCTCAGCTGCTGAGCCAAGAGCAAACACCGCTAGCGAGTGGCTTGTCAAACAGCCTGGCTAGCGCAGTGGGGGGTGTTTGAGCAGTGCGGACTCCTTCAGCTGGGGTTTTATGAAATGGACCATGCTGTTCCGCACACCATATATGCCGTTTAGCTGCTGTGAAAATTAGACATTTGTAGCTCACAGTTTGTTCTTTTTGATGTTTAGTTTTCAGTAAATGAAAGAATAGACGCTGTAAAGTGAAAGTCTTGCTGTGCTAGACAAGACTTTTTACAGACAAATTATCTGCAGCTGAGTTACAAAGCATGAGTCATGATCAGTGATTTCACAAACTACTTATTACTGGCACTGCTGATGTAGTTACAATAGCCTGAAGGCCCTTTCATGAACCAAACGCCATGTACATTGATATTAAGAAATAACACATGCATTTTTTACCTATAAAACTTAATTGAAAAGATGATGATGATGATGATGATAATGATGATAACAGTTATGATGAAGAGTATGATGTTGAAGGTAGTGATGATGTTGATGGCTATGGTGATGACAGTGATGATCGTATGATGATGATGGCAGTGGTGAAGATGTGATGATAATGTGATGAAGTGATGACAATGACAGTGATTGTGATGAAGGTGATGATCAGGGACGTCACCAGGACGGAGAGACAAGGGGGGCTTAACCCCCAGAGTTGTAGGAAGGAATTAGCGTGTATAGAGGGCTGAAAACTTTTCACCAAACCGTTCCTTTCACTTAAGGAAACAAGTAAAGTTAAGCAGTGAACAGTTATGGACACTCATAGTATTGTTCTG
>JBBPDC010000002.1:7525846-7536329 GCA_037974485.1 Hemigrammopetersius urotaenia
AGATCTTTAAGTCCATCTCATGAAAAATCGGAGCAGAAACAAAGGTGTTGCGTTTATATTTTTGTTGAGTGTAGATACCATTGGGTGGGGGGGGGGGGTGACGGGACTTCTGATTGGTTACATTTCCATTAGGCGTTTAACTCATTTAGCCCAGTTTTTTCATCCACATTAGAATGAAACGAGGTGTACTGTAGTAGGTGCTGAGCTTAAATACAGCGATAAATCTAATAAACAATTTTGTATTTATTAGATTTTTTTTATTTCTCAGAAATAATTAAGCCCAGAGTGAAGCAGGAAAGGCCTAATAATTTCTGTGTTTCAAGCACACCAAAAGTATGGATACATTTGATTTTCTTTAGAGAATCCCGTGAAAATATCATTGTATATATATATTTTTTTTTAAACAAGCATTTTTTTTTAGGAAATAAATTGTATTTTGATGTTGAAAAGCCATTACCTTTTCTGAACGGCTGCAATACCAGGTTCCACTGTAGCAACTTCCTCTTCTTATGGACACAAAAATGTTAAAAGCAAATCTGTGATAGAAACTCAGAGGCTCTATTACACAGTTAACTCACCTCGCTACAGCTGCATAGATACAGGGCATCTCTGAGGCCCAGTATCGAAGAAATAGAGCACACAAGGTGTGCGTGTCTGTTAATGGAGGTCTTTGTGTGATGTCAACAGAAATGGATGGAGAGAGAAAGAGAAGCAGAAAGGGAAAGAGCTGCTAAAGTAGTGACCCCCTCTCTGTGGCCTCTGCAGCTCTAACCTCACCTGTTAACTACAGTGCTAACCTCAGCCCATGCAGTGGCATGCCTGTCTTTTACTAAGCGTCGCCCAAGGAATTTCCCATCCTTTACAATTAGAAAATGCAGCGCTAATATATAACCAATTACAAAAGTAGCATTTCCTGTGTTCTTTTGAGATTTTTTTCCAGCCTCAAAGTGCCAATCAAGGCTGGAATGCCAGAACATGATTCTTATTTGCTAGGGGTCAGCGCACCAGTGCCCTTACATTCTAAAGGCCCATTGTTCCCAAGGGCTGGGAGACTCCATAACCCCCGGCCCCTGCGCTCTTCCCCCTGAGCCCCCACATCAAGGGCCCGCAGTGTTTACACAGCATCCGCTCACAGAGTGACCCGCCACGTAAAGGATTAAACAAGGTAGGCCCTCACAGCAAAGGACAGGGCGATTCAATCACTGCCACTGAGAGTTAGGCTGAAAGAGAAAGGGGAGAGAGAAAGAGAGAGAGCAAGGGGGAATCGTGTCTGGAAAGGTTTTTTTTTGTGCTGCAGGACAATGGGCAGACTTGGATTGCTTTATTCACATTCTGGGCTCTCTGTCGTTTTTGTGCTTCATTAATGATTGTCGATGGGAGGAAAAGACTTACAAACTGGGAAATGCAATTGTGTGTGGCTGCTCATTCATGCTTCCTCTTAGTAGTAAATGTTACTGACATTAACTTTGTGTTGCATAAGGGCTAAATATTTTACCCACAAAAGCATCAAGAAAGTGTTAACAGTGGAAGATGTCTTGGAGCACGCTGGTGTTATTAATAAATATTTTTTTGAAGTGATTTTTTTGTGTGGGATGTGATCTGAGAGGCTAATCACACATCTTCAGAGTCACGCAAATGGGCAAAATATAAAATGAACCTTTTCTCTGCAATCAATGCCTGATTAATGGAAATCTGGCCACAAAACTCTTTCATTAGAGAGTGCTAATGAAAGGAAACCCTAATGGCTAAATGAGTGAGAGTGGGGTTGTCACTCACATTGTTCAGCAGGTCAATCCTTTACTTGAGTAAAGATACACATGATGAGTAATAATTAAGTGATAATCAGTCCAACGTATGACAAAGGTTACTCTTTTCCTTGAAAATGTGAATATTTCCTGTCCTCTTCTATGAGGGGACTGAGACTGAGAAAAATCATGATTACCAGACATAATACACAATACACAACCTGCTATGCTTTTTCCCAAGAACCCAAATACCATTTATTACGTAGCCTATAACAAGTCTTTCAGCTTCATTCAGGTAACAGCAAGGTAATGCAGCTAAAATGGGCCGCATGAAATGAAAAGCGCAGGATGCTGAGCACCTCCTTCAGCTCGAGGGAGAGAAAATTCATGACATCTACACACTCACAGACGAGAGCAGGCGATGGTGGAGAGAGAACCAGAAAGTATGAAGGACTATGTATCTGTCAGCCTCACATACAATGGAAGAGCAAATCTTCTTGAATTCAAATCTGTTGACCTAATGTAATTGGCTGCCAGAACAAACATACTGCACCAAAATCTACAATTGTATGTAAAAGTCTGACCCCCACAGATCAAATGAAATATTCTGTTGACTTTCTTTGTTGAAGTGAAAATAAGCACCCATTCCCTACAGAAAGCAGCTCTTACACATAGAATTTCTTTCTCCTACTTTTAGTGCAACAGTTCGACATAATGGAAGAAAAAGAACTAAAACATTTCAAATATGCCACAGTGTTTGCACATACAGTATTCTGTGATTCTTCTTTACTTTGTTAAAGAAATCAGAATTCAGAATCAGAATTCAGTAACTGTGTGTTAAAATCTGCAGTAGTGTGTTCTGTGTAAAGAATGTAATTTGACCAGGGGTGCATACAACTGCACATGGACATGCAACTCCTTATAACTGGTGTATGCAACGTAATAAACACATCTATATGTGTATATATACATACATGATATATGATGATGCATAGATGAAGATATAATAAAAGCGAGTCATTATGTGGTTTAAATTGAGCATTCCACCAATTCGTGAATGCTAATAGATCTGACCTTTGACTGGCAAATGCTAATGCATAAACCAGATTGGGACAGAAGGGGGGGCAATGTTTGCTTTCTCTAAAAGTCCTGTCTCTGCGACTATGACAGGCATGCAGAGAATTCCGTAGATCACTGTGCGTCCCGATATGGCTCAGAGGTATGTAGCCATGTTAACAGAAACCTGGCCTACCTGACTGATCGAAACTACACCCACACAGTATTAACCTCCCAATGCCCGGCTCAGGGAACAATGGCACACATTTTAGAAGCTAATTCTACCTTTAATATAAGGACATGGAGAGTGGCGGCTTTGAATGCTGTCGAGGGGGGGAGGGGGAAGGTGTTTGAGAGCAAGAGACATACCAAGGTCTCCCCTTTTTTCTCCGTCTCTCTTTTGTTGCTGGCAGGAAAGTCAGTCATGGCATTTTTGCATTCACTCTTTCTGGCAGGCTTGCTTTAAAGACCATAACCATGTTCTTGTTAAAAATATACACGCTTTCTACAAAAAATATGGAACGTTATTCGCTTTTGCTAGCAAGCAGAAGCTGAGAAAAATTCAATTGGGCATCTTTTGTTCTCTTTTCAGCACAATGATTCTTTGCAGTGGAGGCCTTCAGCGCTCTGAATATTTGCTCTTCCCTCTCTATCAGTTGGCATTTTGCCCGTGGCACTGCCTGCAACCAGAAGAATGCATGGTTTTCTTAAAAACGTATCCTTTCCTCCAAAAAAGAAAATGCTGCAGTGCGATGGAGGGTGTCGGATAAAATGCTCGGATAAAACTATTAAAAAATGTGTGGCGTGCTTAAAACCTTCACTTTGCACATGTGTAAAGTATTAGCAACTGTATGTTTTTATATGTACATATTCCTCCTGGTGTGACTGCAAGGCACCGGCTTCCTTTCCAGAGTCCCAGTGGAAGTGCATTCCTTAGGGCTTTTGTGGTTCTTGTTGTATCCTCCCTCCCTAGTCCTGTGAGCCCTGCCCATCTGTGGGAACAGGGCTAGTGCCCAAATCCTTCACACATATACACGCTTGCAGATTCCCTTTCCTGAATAGGTTGGCCATGAAATTCAGCATTAACCCATTAAACCCCAGGCTTATTGTTCAGATATTAACATTTATTGTTAGTTATTCCAATACACTGGATCGATATCTGCACTGATACTACCCTGATTAAATAAATCAAATATTGGCCAAATATAACCCTGACACTGTTCCTTAGTAATGGTGCAACGTTGTCAACCTAGTATAAAATAACCTAAGATGTGCACAACTTTAAATTGTATGACTGTTAAATAAACGAATTGCAAATTCTGTTCTGGCTTTACTCTCACAGTAATTTCTGCTCTGGTGGGTGGCCAAAGAGAGTTGACCAGGGTTACATTAAAAAGCTATAATCACTATGAATGCATTCACATATTTGCAACTTCACAGATTTTTTTAATTAGTAAGAGAACACCAATTACCTCTCAGAGTATGGCAGTAAGAGTTAATGTCTAACTTACTGTATATGATCGCAGTAATTTCGGAACTACTACAAACAAGAGAGCCTTCAGTCGCTGTATTGGCCAAAGTCAGATATTTCAAAATTAGCATTAAGAGAAAAAAGGTTTGAGCATCTACTATTTTTTCATTAACTATTATGCATCATTGTGAGCTACTTATATGACACCATTGTGTAAGTCTGTGTAAGGATTAAGGTGTGGGACCACGATTATGAGCCTGTATGCTGTGCAGTCTTGGCCAGCCCTGGTCCTGGAGCTCCCTTGCTTTGTGAAGGTTAGTGCTTTGCCTAGTATACCTGACCTAACTAATCAGCGCCTTAACAACCTTTCACTGAACTCCAGAGGTGTGTTGAAGCAGGGAAAGTCCTAAAATATATGAGGGAATGTGTCTCCAGGGTCAGGCTTGACAAAGACTGTGGTAAGGCATCAAATGACTACTAATCTACAATAATTTTGTCATCAAGTAAATAGCACTGTATCTACCTGTGCTGAATTTGGTCCAAGGGACCAAGTGAGCCAAATGTGGGGGCTAGAAATAGTGCAGACCATTCACTGGTCATCTGTAACTGGTAAGGATTCCTCACATGTTGTTTTCAGATTACCAACAATTCCTAAAAACATTAACCAGTCAGAATAGCTGATTAATTTCATGTAGATTTTACATGCACATACATAAACAGCTACAACTTGTTTGTTGATGGGTAGAATAATTCTCACCTGTTTTCCTATAAATAGACTGCAAGTTTACCATCTCAAATTTCTGTGTGCAAGATCTAAAATCACTTCCCGGTCCCGGCACTGAGTAGACATCATGCAGTACAGTTATGTCAGTGCATAATACAGTGAAGTGCAGAGCGCTGGATGCTGCAGCTCTCAGCCAGCCCTCATTAACCCATGACATCTTCAGCACAAACTTGCGTGGATGACATCCAGCAGCACCGGCCTGAGGAGCCAAGAGTGTGTGCTCATTAGAGAAGCCCACGCACACACGCTGCCCACCTTAGTTCAACAGCAGCTAGCTCTCAATTCTCCCGGCTGATTGATGTTGTCACCATTGAGATGTCACAGCTTTTATGCAAAAGTCCCCACTTGAGACAAGATGAGCATCCAGGCTGAGAGAGAGAGAGAGAGAGAGAGAAAGAGAGAAAGAGTAAAAGAGAAGACCAAGAGCGAGAGAGGGAGAGATGAAGAGAGAGACAGAGAGAGAGAAGGGGGGGGGGGAAGAGAAAAACAAAAGAGAGAGAGAGAGAGAGAGAGAGAGAGAGAAAGAGAGAAAGAGAGAGAGAAAGAATAAAGAGAGGGAGGGGGGGGGAGAAAGAGAGAGACAAAGAGAGATAACTTGATGGTGCAGCAACACATATCTAGACAATGACCTACATGAATAGTCACACTCACTATAAGGATTAGCTTTCAATATTTGCCTTTTGCCAAATAGTGAGGTAGTCTCATTAGCACAGTCTACCCATCCCACGTGTACAGGGTTGTGTCTATTTGCATGCCTTGCCATTGTGTCTCCATGATTGCACCAGACAAGCCAGACAAGATGGAGACATTTTAATAACCGCTGTTTTTCAAATGTTTGGAATTAAATTTCTGTTTTGTTTTGTCTGGTTCTTTTGTCCATGTCTGGTTTGTCTCTGTTTTGTTTTGTTGAACACCAAGGCAACCATCACAAATGATCAATAGGGGCTTCCTAATCTTAGGCCAAGGCCTTTGGGCTCAGTCTTTGGGACTATGTCTAAGAAAAACACAACGAGGAAGATTTGGAAGGTGTAAGCAGACACTTCTGACTAGAGGAGTTTGTCAGTTCTGATTAGGAGCCTTCCCCACACTACAAGACTTTCTTTTCACTCATGTTTTTAACTTTGTCTGAGATACTCTTGATGCCCTTTAAAGTAGTGTATGAAATAACACAAAGACCGACAGAATGCAATGCCATTAATTCTGGAGAATGTGATGACCAGCAAAAATGGAGAAAGATAAATGAGAACAAAGCATTCTTATAGTACAATAGCTACAGACACAAGACATAGCTGAATCTTCTAGCTGTGTGGTTCATTGCTTTGGGATTTTTGCCTTCTTTAAGGACAAAGCAGTTAAGGGGTATGTGTGTGGTTCTTAATCAGTACTTTGCTGTACCTGTGAAAGCTCGTCATGCACTCAAAACCTTTGCAGACGTCTACAAAAGACCATTAGAAATGACATTCTACTGTGCGTGAGGGTGTGAGGATGACTAAATGATCATTAGTGAAATGTTTAAATAACATTGTAAATGCTTGACTAAATTTAAGAGTGGCAGAAAGGTTTATTTACATGATGCCATAAAGGAACATTTTTGGGGCTCTAAAGAATCTTTCAATGGATGGTCCTTAAAAGAGCCATGTTTGTAAATGTGTGATGTGTGTAATGTGTGATGTGTGAGGTCCCTTTTCAAAAGAATCTCTATATAATGTGAACATAATGTGATGCTTACATTTTAAAGAACCTTTACATTGTTTGAGAATCATTTATGTCTTTAAAATGTTCTTTGTGTTCATGTACCTCATCTACAAACATGGTTCTTTATGGAACTGAAATGGTTCTTCCATGGCACCACTCAAAAAACCTTCTGTGGCATAAAAAAAAAAAGTATTATATAATCTTGCGGCAAAATTGCATGTAGTACAATGCAGTGTTTGAAATGATAAATTGAAACAAATTTGCTTATAGTTTTTAATAGCAAATTACTGACACTACTGGATCTTTTATCCATTCCAGAACATTATATTTACTGTGAAGCTTTCTTGAAATATCGCATATCTTTTGCCCATCACTGTATGGTTCACTCTCATATAATTACATATGCAATCTATAATTATAGATTGTATATAAAATTATATATTTTATTGTCATTCTACAATATATTTTGCGCTAGTTCAAAGAAAGGGCTTTGAAAAATCTTTTAGCAGGTTCAACAAATCTGTGCAAGTTTGGATCATCGGTACTTCCGGCTGAGAAAGAACAGTAATTCAGAGCATTGGGTCAATGACTTTCTTTCCAGTTCGCAGCCTGATTATGAGCTTGTGCAGCCCTATTGATCTTTGTAATGTGGTAGTAAAACAGCGTGGCCTTCTGAAATTTAAAATGTGTTTTCCTAGTTGCTAGGAGACACGAGTTTAGTGTATCTTTCTGTGAAACTCGGTCACTTTTTTAACTACCATCAAATTATGTATTAAACATGACATCCATATTTAACAAGTTTTACTCTCCATAGTGTACTATCAGGACCCAAATAAACAGGAACAAGCACAAGCAATTTGTATCATCTTTTAGCCCATATTGCCGAATATGCAATGCAAATACATGTAGTATGTCATTTCTGATCTATAATCCAAGGGGATAATGAGTGATGTTAGAACTAAAAAACTGCAGGTGGTAGCAGGTGCTTAGGCTGGGTGAATAGCAGCACAGTTTTGTGGGGAAAAATCTGTTCAAAAGGCTGCTGGGTATGGTTTTGAAGGATTGAAGACATTTTCTATAAAGAAGCGCTAAGAGCAGGTGGTGTCCTCAATAGAAGATATCAACAGTGATCTTGTTGACACTGTTCCTTATCCTGGATTTGCAGATTTTCAGTGGCATTGCAACCAATTGTTGTAGACTCAGTGATGCACTGTTGTTTGCTCTGGGAGAGGGCATTTGATCTAGTGATGCCAAACTCCAGATGAAATGTTCAGTAATGGCACTGTAGAACTGTGCTTGGCCGATGACTTCCAGGACTGTATCCAGTTTTGTACTTTTTTGCATTGTAGTATAATAATAATAATAATAATAATAATAATAATAATAATAATAATAATCCAGTGTTGAAAACTGGAAATTGGTTGGTTTAGCATGGTCTCATAATGACAGCTTAGACCAGTGATGGACGGTTCAAGCTAGTTTCAGGCAGCAAGGTGAAGAACTTGTACGACGTACGTGTTTTCTGTATACATATATTGAGTGCGTAGGCTGGTTTGGTCAATATTCAAAAATCTTTATAGCCATTCCACCTTTATGGCCTTATGGAGTACTTCAAAGCAGCCCGAACCGATAAAATGGACCTCTGACTGGCAAAATAGAAGGGGAGGGACCCTTATCACTGCTATTCTTTCCTGCATGCCCTTTGATACCATTTGATTACAGGCACATGAAAGGTGAGCGGCAAAATCATTTCCTGTTCTCTGAGTAAACAGGGCCTCTGGCTTTATCAGCTCGCCCTTGGTGGATCAGCCGGGACCCCACCAGTCTGCCCCCCCATTGAGCAATGGCACTGACGTCCCAGCAGAGGTCCACTGTACTGAGCAGAGCGCACCACCTTTTAGAGCCATTCTTTACATAAGACCTCCACTTTCCCTTTACCCTTAAAGGCTTCAGCGGATGCTCAGAACATGAGCCTGTAAAACAAAAAGTTCAGGATGGATACAAGATGTGATGTGTTTATCATCATTCAGCATAAACATAGCTGTTTTCATTCATTTAGGAGTTTTAAATATTTTCATTATATTTTATTGTGGCCTGAAATGCAGTATTTTAAGTAAAACAGTGAACTGAAGAAAGAACTACTAGCTAGTGGTATTATCATGACAATAATAATCTTGGGATGAGTGTTTTTTAGTGTTCATATGTAGCATTTACTGCAAACTTTCTGTTGTACAGATCTATTATCCAATAAAATGTGTTATCTGAAATCTATTATCTAAAAAAATACAGCCTTGCCACAAACGATAGCAAGAAACATAATAAAAGAACATGGTCTCTAAATTATTATGATCTAAATTAGCGGAAGCTTTGCTGTCGGTACTGAAAGTGGTGATTTCTCTACCCACTTCTCCTTTGTACCGAAGTGTTTCCTGTTGGTCCCATGGTTGAACATATCCCTGCAGTAGATGGTTGTAATAAATCTGCATCTTGAATCTTATCTGTGTGATGCAAAATATGTCAGGAATTCTCAGTGCCTTAAGATGGAGACATGATACAAAGACTTTTTGAAGCATAATAAGGAAAAGTTTGAAATGGCATTTGAATACATAAACGAACAAGCACTCACAATTTATTGCTTATTTGTATTTATTCCAGTGTTAATGTATTTTAAACAGGGTAAATGAACGCAGGGTAGTTAAATAGCTTTAAGCTTTAAGAAGTCAACTATTTGTTTCTTCAAGTTTGCCAAGCATCAAACAAGTTCAGATTTTTATATGAATAAAGGTAGATGTAGTGAGCTGACAATGTATAGCATTGGTTTTAATTCCTCTTACCAGTTGCACATTTGGGGTCTTAAGTCCCAATGCATCTACTCAATGTATTTTTTTGTACCCTCTGGAACTTCCATAAACTACACAATCATGCAAAAATGCAAGAAAAATTATGTATAAACCTGTAAACTTATCATTTAAACCATACCAGTGGGCTTCCAGAACCAAGACTGGGAAACTCTGGTTTAAGTATGCTTTCAAGTTCTGTTATAAGAGACCCCGAAAAACTTATAAGAGATCCAAAATACTTATAAGAAACCGAAAATATATCTTCTTGTGTCTCGTCTGAAAGGTCTACGTAGATGGTGGCCTGTTTCACAGTTTGTCAGCAGCCGGCACCAAAGCCGTCTCTTCCCTCCCTCTGTCATTTTTGTGGTCTACTATGCCCACTGCTTCGCCCCTTTGCACATGTTTAAATTTTAGTATGCCATGTTTAAGCAACATGCCACCACAACTATGTCACTCTGAGATTTATTTTGGCCCTATAAACATACCCAAAAGCTCTGTTTTTTTTTTGTTTTGTTTTTTTTAAATATTCTGTCCTCCTGGGCCAAAAGACTGTTGTTTTGTCATGCCGTCAGTGAGAGCACTGATGTCTGAATCTGGCATTTTCTTGACTAAGACTGAGGTAAATGTAATTCATTACTGAGCAGCCTTTTGCTGACTGGCAGACATGATTACAGGCAGAGATGTCATTTAGACCACATGAGAGTTGACACAGATGGAGAGGTCAGCAGCCTTACCAGAGCCTTACAATAGTCAGACAGCGGTGGCCTGGTGGGATGGTGGGATGGTGGTGGCGTAGTGGGTAAGATACTTGCCTTTGGACCAAGAGGTCATGGGTTTGAATCCTACCTTCAGCACACCACCACTGGGTCCCTGAGCAAGACCCTTAACCCCA
>JBBPDC010000002.1:7538078-7572300 GCA_037974485.1 Hemigrammopetersius urotaenia
AATCCTACCTTCAGCACACCACCACTGGGTCCCTGAGCAAGACCCTTAACCCCAAGTTGCTCCAGGGAGACTGTCCCATGTAGTTAGGAAATGGAAGTCGCTTTGGATAAAAGCGTCTGATAAATGCTGTAAATGTAAATGTAAATGTACATCCAGCACCACCACTGGGTCCCTGAGCAAGACCCTTAACCCCAAGTTGCTCCCCCCTGTAGTTAGTCGCCTTGGATAAAAGCGTCTGATAAATGCCGTAAATGTAAATGTACCATTGAGGTGGGAATTGGCTGAGTACATCTGACTGGCTCTAGTGTAAAAGAAAATGTGGTCACATGGAACTTACACCTCACCTACTGAATGAAAGTCCTCATAAAACGAAGTTGGTTGGGGATAAAACAAAGTTGGGTTCAGGATTCGCACTTCCAGGGGAGGTTAGTGGTCCTGGGTCCTTGCACCTCTGAGCAAATAGGCTCTAATGCTAAAATGTCTTTACACTCCGAACTTCATCTAGAGAGATGGCACATGGACGACTGAGAGGTCACCTATCAGGCCGGTTGTTCTGTAGCATCTCAGTTCATGCAAAAACCTCCTTACTATTCAGCAGATCAGCACTGAAGAGAAGTGTGGTGTTGTTTGTTCTCTGCTGTTGACTTTGGAAGATCCTGCTGCTGCCGCTAGCCTCTCTGGTGCTGAGGCCTCAGGCGGGTGAGGGAACTGTTCCTATCACATAAACACACACACAAACAAACATGCACACACAGGGTACCACACTGACCTCTTGGTTAGTGACAAACACACGTCATACATAAACGTCATTGCATAAAGTACTTGTGCCCAAAATACTGCTGCACAGTTTGTTTGCTTTGGATTTTTACTTTAAGCACAGTGTTTTTCAAGCCTGGCTGTTTATTTGATACGCGCGGACTTACCATTATACCCTCTTTTAGCATGTATAACTACCATCTAGGCTATTATTAGGATTAATTGTCGGTTTACAGTTATTAACTGCCGCCTGTCTGCTGCGGCATAATTTGCAAGCCATCCTCTACTCCATAAGTCAGTGACTAAAGACCTTCCAGCACAAGATAGGCTTGGTTTTTTGGACATTCGTGTTACATGATGATGGCGTGGTTGTGTGTGCTGTGCAGGTATAATAAAAGTTATAAAAGTTATTAATTATTGTTGGCTTGCAGGTGTGCTCTTCAGAAAAAGGTCTTAGGTTGCTATGGAACATTATTTGGAAGTACTTTACTCTTTACATCTTTTACAAAAATAGTTGTTTATGAAAATTCACATAGAATTGTTTTTACCTAACCATTTTTGATGGCACTGCTCATTTTGAATTGATATGGGGTATACACAACTGTGCAGCACAGTTGAATGATTTGCTTGCTCCAAACATTCCTGATTCAACTCATTTTTTACTTGTCAGATCTAAAGGGTGTATTTGAGTAGGGGAGCCCGCCTGTACTGGACATCAGCCTTCCAGAGTCAGGAACCCTTGACATAGACCTCATACTTTAGTGGTTCTCAAAGCAGTCCTCGGGGACCCCCACTAGGTCCACATTTTTTTGGTGAAGCCCAAAGTGTTTTAAGAAGGATTGGATTCAGTGGGGATTCATGAGGAACCATTTGAAGAACTTTCATATAATGTATAACCATGATTCTCAAAATGCTCCTCATGAATCCCCACTGAATCCAATCCTTCTTAAAACACTGTAAAACAAAAATGGTTCTTTCACACAGAAAAACACACAGGAGTCCGAAAAAAATAGTTGGTCCGCTTACATAATTTTACCACATTCTGTTGCAATTATACATTTTAAATTTTATATACCCTGTCTGACTCCTGGATTTTATTTTCCTAATTAGTTAAGCTTTGAAAAACTACACACATCCACTATTCCAATGGAAAACCGAATAGAGTGGACCTGATTCAAGATACACAGTACACTTAACCATGTTGCACCTTTCAGGGTACATTTGTTTTTACCTTGATTTTACCTTGAAGAACTAAAATATTTAGTCTGACACTGACACTGACATTACTCCAAAAAACCCTATTTGACACTTTCACCTAGTCTATCTAAAACATAACATAAACATAGTTGATCTAAAACGTAAAGGAATAATCAGAAATACTCCAGACCTGGATTATTAAAACGGACTAACTCACTGAGACGTTTCCTGTTGGTTGTGGGGGTTGGTACATGTCAGTTGTCAGGTTGTGGTCATATGGACTTTGCTAATGATATTCACTGTGAGTCTTCCTCTTAATTATCGCCAGCTCCTCTTCTCCCGCTGCAGGAGAAGCCTGTGCCATGTGAGCGCCAGCAGCTCTCTGGCTCCCTCACACATTTCACCACAAGAAGGGACTTAGGGTATTGGGTAGCGAGGCAATCTGGAGAAATTTTCCTATCAATAAAAACTCTGCACACACATCCGTAAATCACCACAATGAGAGCGTCAAGCTGCATAATGCAACAGTTTGACCACAAAAATTCAACTTTCCAGCAGAACATTAAATGTCTTGAACAGTTAAATGTCTTGAAGCTGTTTTCTTGTTTGCTGTTCATTTAGTTTGAGGACACGCATTTTTAATGCACAAAATCTTAGCCAACGCTGTCCTCAGGTAGACTAAAGCAGTTTTTCTTTTAACCTAAGACGGGTCCATGCATGCCGAGGGGTTATGCTGCTCCTGTCACTTTGGAATGTGTAGAATTTGACTTGCCCCATGCTACATTAAACAGCATATGTTTTTATTTTGCCACCGGAGACTGAATGTCCCTCTCAATGGATGGGAAACGGAAGAGCGGGGAGGGGAACAGGGGGAGCGATTCACGGTGAGGGCATCGTTAAAGAAACATTCATTCACAAATTTTTTTGTCAACTTCAAAATGGATGACTCATTTGGTGTTCAGTTGTAATTGCAGTTTGAATTAGGCCAGTTTATTTGCTTTTGGCGTAGGCACCATGTGGCTGTCTGAGACATCCAGGCTTTTGTTACTGTTTTTATGCTCCATGATTCACCAAACTAGGTTGCCTGTTAGGGCACCTCTGCAGGGTTTTATGTGTGTGTGTGTGTGTGTTCTGTTATGTGATGTGTGTATGGCGTTTGAATCAAAGGGGGAGCCAGATGCATGTTGTTTTCAGTTTGTATGAAAGTGAAAAACTTGCCAGAACCTCAGCCCAGCCCTGACTTCTATATATGATAAACATGAAGTACAAATAATATGGATGCATTTAAAGGTCTATAAGAATGCAGCCATTATGTTTCATTAGCTGGGGAATTTCTATAGGAAGTAGCGTGACTCCCACAGGCAGTTTATCAGGGGACTTCCACAGGTTTTCTTATTATTTCTGGTTGATTCTGTTGTTGACATTCAGAGCAGCTTAATGTGAAATTGCTGAGAAACCTATAATTGATTTCTGAACATGGGTGTTGATAGGAACCAAGGTTTGTGAAGTCTACAACTCAGATACATTTTATTTACCATGCAAAATGACCAGTGAGCCCACATGTCTTCTGAGTTCATAAATGTTCTGTTGATTACATTGAGGTAAAATTACATTGACGTGTATCTCTGGAATCAAACATTGTATTTGTAACCACTTTGTATAACTATTACATCGATGCCTTACCCTTTTAATCATGCAAAAATATTATAAATTATGTACATTATGCTGGAAGTCACTTTTAAACCCAGAATTCAAAGACACAACAATCTGAAGACAACTACAGACAGCTTAAAGCACTGAGAATGACACAGTCTTCATATGAGTACATGAGTTGCTTGGACAGGGAAATATCTTCAATGCAGTTTTATTGGTTAGATTTGTCCATATAGATTTATGTCATTTATGTCAGTGTGCTAAAAATGATTTTTTAGATCAGAGTTGTACAAGAACTGTTCTTTTTAGCAATCTTAATAAGAACTGTTCTTTTAAAGAACCTTTATAAAGTAACCTCCACATTATGTAAAGCTTCACTTAAAGGTCTTAAGAGCAGTAAAGTCCAGCCAGGCTCTCAGACATGGCTGTGTGTTTTCCCCCCTGCGCGAATGCTCAGTGTGTGGCAGTAATGACAGAACTTTCTCTCAGAATGACTCATGGCTTGTGCATGCGCTGATCACTCCGGAGCTGGCCTCCTGCCCATCTTCTCTCCAAGGTGAAGAATGGGAAGAATCCTCTGAGGGAAAACACCAAGGCCCGCAGCCTGAAGGTGTTCGCTTGGTGCTGCTTGTTCTTGCTGCCACCGCCGCTTCCCTCGCCTTCAGCGTCCCCCTGCCTCCTCCCTCCCTCACTGCCTCCCCCTGTTTCTCCCTCACTGCCTCCGCACAAAGACAAATCTGCAATCAAGAAATGGACCATGCAAGGAGGGGGGGGGTGTAGAAAACAATTAGTCATTGATTTCAAAGAGAGTGTATAATAAAACGTTTCCCCCTTAGGTAAACCTTCTGAATACAAACACGAATTAACCACCTACGCCTGTTCTGTGAATAAGGCGAAAAGAATGCATGGCAGCCCACTCAGCTGCCATTAAAAGAGTGACACACTTAGACACACAGACACATGCAGAATCGCCTCTCACCTCAAAACTCGAGGCATGGTGTTCTGTATTCAGGACTGTCTGTCCAAGCTTTTTTCATTTTTGTGTTGTTCATGACGACGCTCACAATGGCAGTACAATAAAGAAGGACGAAATTCAGATGAACTAATAATCCATTATGTGCTATCACTCATTGCATACACATACAACCACAGTAAAAAGCTAAGAAATAAGGCCATGCATACATGCTCCCTATGATGATACATATATTTGTGCATTTGGCCTTATTTCTCAGGCTTTTACTGGGCTTGGATGTGTATGCAGTGAATCATGTTTATGCAATGAAGATCTAAATGCACATTTTGTACATTTTTTTTCCAGCGCAAAAGTATAATCCAACTGTAACATCAAGTTCAACATTTGTGCAATTTTGGCCTGTTAGAGTGCAGGCTTGCTTGAAAATGGGAAAGTAATAGTAGCCCATCTTTCTGTGGCCATCATGTGTGTTTGGACTCCTCTTAGGGACAGATGATCAGCGCCGTCAGCTCGCCTGCCTCTCTTCGGTTACCCTAGCAACAGCCGCCGTTTCTAAGGCTTTCACTACATTTGACTGTATGTAAGTGATGGAAGACCAAAAGAGAGAAAGACAGAAGAGAGATTTGTGCTGAACAAAAAAATTCCACTCTGAGAATTTCCCAATCCCACATACAAATTAAAGTGCAATGACATCACAACGTTCGCAAAGGTTAAACCTCAGATCTCTTTGATCTTTTTTATGGTAGTGTGTGGGTTCTTATAACCTTCATTCATTTGGAACAAAAAGCAGAAATACTTTGCAGATAACAATCTATGTATTGTTGGTGTGGTTTTTGTTTGTTTATTATTTATTTTTTTAGGTATGTTAATATCTAAATAGGGAATCTTGACAGGTTAGGAAACAGTTAGGGTGTCATTTTCAGCCAACCACTGACCAGAGCGAGAGTGAATGTACGGAACTGTGACAGTTGGGTTTCAGTTTCCAGGAAAGGGAGATTTTCTGTGTTGTCCCTTCACACTCAAAGTGTACACGAGAAATGCTCCTCTGAGGTCATGCTGGGATGTCCAGAGTATTGATTTTTTTTTTTTTTAAGTGAGAACCACAGCAATAGGGACGAAACTGCTTCAGAAAACCACAGTGGGCAATTGAATCAATGTCAATGCTCAGTACAGCTCAAGGCCTACTCTGATGAAACACTTTATCTTACCACATATTAAAAAAAGACTTTCATTGTCTTTATAGTGACAGTATGTATTGTGGTACTGTTTAATGTCTTTAAAATAGAAGTGACCAATTCTGGTCATAGAAATTCTGGAGAATCCAGCAGAGTTGCCTCTAATAATCAGGTGACCTCCATCACCCACAGCAGGAGTGTTAGATTACAGTTCGGACTAAAAACTGCACATACATCAGCATACCTTCCTTAAAATGTAGAAATCTGAGTTATTTAATAATCTCATTACTTATTCTTCAGAAAATGTTGTAGTGATCATTCTCTCAATCACTTTTTGTAAGCGATTAATCCACACTAGGGTCTTGGGTACCCGGAGCCTATGCCGGGGTCTACAGCCTTGAGGTACAGACTCACCCTAGGGGCACCAGAGGAAAACCACACCACCATGAGGAGAACATTCAAACTCCACACACACAAGACCAGGGACCTGGATTCGAACCCCCAACCTTGGAGGTGTGATGCAACAGCACTACCCACTGTATTACCGTGGGCTGTAATAAGCTGATAATGTATTTTTTAAATATACATGGGCTATGTAGTCCTGTTAGTGAAGAGTGAAAACAGAACTCATATATAGGCATTTTTCACAGCACTGATGAAGTACAGTTCCACATGAGTTTTTATTTTGTTTAAATGCCAGTTTTTTATTGTGGCAATTGTACAAAGTTTATCATAGCATGAGCACCCCTTCCCTTTCTTTCCCCCACTAATGGGACTGTAGAAAGATGCTACATTAACTTTTGAAATATTAGTTTACAGTTACTTTATTAGGATTTGTCCCAAGATGAGTCATTGTTATCATTAATAGCGGTAGTTAGAGGATGATTAAACCATTCCAGACCAAAGTGTTTTAAGCCTTTCTGGTAATTACCTTTGGGAATAAAATAGATTGTCATCGGTTGTCAACTCAACCGATTATGATGCGTATTGTTAGTCAGAAATGCATACAGTTAAACATATGAGCTAAGATTAATGTCATCATAATAACCCTGGAAAGTACTGAGTGAATGATACAATACCAGATAATACCTTGAAATGACACACAAAATGAACACTTTTAAAATCCCCATGCACTGCTCAGTATAGTCATCTCATCATTAGCTTGGTGTGATCTCTTGCTGTTCGCTTTGCCTGCCCATGGGTAAGATTCTCCAAGTGGTGGAAAATCCACAAGAATCATGTTTTACAGTCAGTGTGACAAATCTCACAATGCCAAAGCAAGATTTAAGACAAAGACTGAAGTGTGTAGGCCACCTACCAATAGAAAACTGATTGCGGTCATCACCTCATGACACGCCTAAACGAGGCTGAGAGGACACAAGTATGACTAAGTATAAGTAAAATGTTTTGACGTGATTGCTAATATATGCAAAAGCACCTCGCTTAGCAAGAGCAGTTAGCTCATCATTGTTAAATGTCAGCGCAATTATACTCAGCATGATTCACCTCTTAGCCAGGTGTTCTCTACTGCCACACATAGCCCCTAAAAGAAGAATTCACACTATGCTAACACAGCTGAGGTATTTGACATGCTAGCAAAGATTTGGCCTTCTCCTCTCATGCCCTGACTGATCACCCCACAACCTCTTCACGCTTATTTCAAACACTGTAGGCTGCCGCCAGAGAGACATTTTTGGAGAATGAGACGTCGGAGGCCCGATTAGGCTGTAATGAAGCAAGCGGTGTCTTCAATGTATGGACGGGATGTTTTTATCTGCTCAGTCTACTCCCAGCACCCGTGGCCATTTTGCAAGGCTATAAATCAGAGTGTCCCCCTCAGCCACACTAGGCTCCTCATCCCTGCTGGAATGCAATAAGACAGAGTGCGCAGCCAGGGTGCACTAGGTTGTTTTGAAAAGGTGCCTCCTCTCAGAGGGCTCTGTTTAAGTCTTGGGTTGCACAGGTGAACATGTGCTGTGGATTTGGCTTTATTAAATGACCGAACGCAGCCAGGGAGAGCCTTGTTTTCACAGTACAAGAAAACCCATACTCACCCCCACCCTCAAAACTCCAACTCCCTAACAAGGCCAGTGTAGGCACTGGGAAAAGATGGCTGTATAATGGATATTAGGATATGTCTCACATGCAGGCAAAAAAGCTCTTTTAGCTCTCTGCCATGCCTTTATAATCCTTGAAGACGAATGAGAGAGCCAATTTTACCCACTGCGCAAGCCATCTCCTCAAACAGATCGCAGCTCCTTTTATCCGCTTTTTCAAGCTGAGATTCAGCTGTTGGTTTGGACCTGTATTCTTTTCTTTCAGAGAATTCTCTGTCATTGAAAACAAGTGATACACTGAATTTATTTCACTGCTAGGCATGATTTCCACATGAATGAAATATATTACAGCAATATAATCATGTCTCCACTTCTGACAAGAATGGTGTTGTTGTAACGTGGAAATGGTTCAGTACAATACATTTTTTCAATGTTTCCATGTGTCAGAGCAAATCTGTATCATATACGCTTAAAAGGCCAATTTCAAAGAAAGCCCAATGTTCCTGCCTTTAAAAAAAAAAACAACAGTTCACTGTAGTTTTATTCCAGATCTATATGGTGAAAACTGATCTGCTAAAACAGCCTGTTTTTGTTACAAAAATGACACGTTATATACATTCACCTGTTCTGCCTGCAGCAGTTTAGCTCCACCCATGCAAGCTGAACATAAAAGGAGTGTTTCAGCCTGAACTGCTTATTGAATGATAACAGCCAACCCGGGGGTAATTTACACAGCCTTAAAGACAGGTGTTTGAAAATGTTAACATGAAAATAAATGAACAACTTTTTGATACATAAACCCACATGATCTTTAATTTACAAGATCAGCAGGGAAGTAATTTTCGTTGCTGATGTGAGGCTGATATGGCCCTGACTCACTGACATAGCCAGGTGATGGTATAATACAGTGTAATGAAATGACTTCCCTTTGCACGGCAGCCCACCATGATGAAGGTTCCCCATTAGTCAAGCACATGGTGGTGGTGGGGAGCAAGAGACCACAGTGTGAGTTGGAGGGAGAGACGCTGTTTTTTGGTAATTTACGACCCACTTGCTCTTCTCAGTAAGCCTGTGGGCCAAAGCCTGTCAGTTCACATAGTTTGCATACATGCTGAGTTTCCGAAAAGGCTGATCACATGTCCCTCATAGCATGTCTCACAGCACAGATCGCTAGCTTTACTCTTTGGCTTAACCAGAATACAGAATTTATGAGGTATTTTTTAGACCAACAATGATCACCAACCAAATACAGGTATATTTGTCAGCATGTGGTACATCCCTCACAGGTAAACTCCACTGAACGTTTTAAAACTCTTTCCCAGGCCTAAAATGAACAGCTGACTGAGGGTAAATCCTGCTGTGCAGCGAGAGGCCTACTGTGATTAGCACGGCTGTGCAACCGAGCACATCCGGCAAAAGGCTAAGACAAAAACACACACACACATACAAACACACCAAAGTGTCTCTCTGACTCTGTTTTCTCTGCCTTTCCCAGTGCCGCTTCTTTTTTCTTTTTTTCTTTTTTTTTGAGGTTGAACTCTTAACACCTTGCTCGGAGTGCTGTAGCTTAGCCCACTCCACGGCCCCCTCACACACTCCCCCTCACGGCTGTCCCTGGAGAGGGTACCCCTGACCCTCCTCAGCATCAGCGCCTGTGCCAAAGCGGCCCACTCCTCGCGCTCCTGCAGAGCAGCTGGTGAAGAGGCAGCGAGATGACGCCTCTCTCCTCTTCACTCTCATCCTCCCTAGCTCTCTGCCAAGTCCCTTCCAAATGTCCACAGCCCAGGCAACTCCGTTTCCTTGACTGGCTACTGCCAGCTATAGAGCATTTGGAATCAGAATGCGGACGCTAATTAAACACATTCTTGTGAGACTGACGCATGAAATTAGCATCTATTCACTACACTTTTCATCCATTCGCTGTATTATAGTTATCAACGCTGTCATATCAAAACACTCTAGATTTTCTGGTTTAATTTTTTTGGGAAAACATCAGCTGCCCTTTGCATAATGTGAATATTTTATGAAGAACTGACCAATAGAAATGTTCCAAAATGATTTTAGATTTCTGGAAATCACTAAAGAATCAGCAAAAAAACAACAAAGATACCAAATGTGCACTGCCAGAGAACCCCAAAATGACAACATTTCATAGCAATAAATCCTCATTTTTTCTGATCTATTTCAGGAAAACTATTTTTCTGGATTCACACCTCATTTTCCATTTCTCTCTAGTTTTCTGAGTGGTTTGTTTTATTTTTTGCATTGTCAAGTAATATGTTTCAAATAAAATTTCTTGAGTAGGCTAAAGGAAGCAACTATTGCTTGAAATGGCTTACCGCTTTTATTGATGTGCAATGTAGCAGATTGAAAAAATGATTCAAATGATTAAAAACATAGGAATCCAAAAATCTGTTTAGAAGTTATATGTTTGTATTACTGTACTGATATCAAACAGTTTTATCATTGGCATCAATAATTGCGGCTTCTAATTGTTTGCATCTAGAACGTTTGAGCATAGTTTGGGGTGTGTGTGTGTGTGTAGATTTGGTGGTTGGATGGGGGTGATACTGCGAAACACCATCTCTGATCTGCTGGTGTGTCTTCAGGGCCGATAGAGGGAAGTGCCTTAATGGTCATTCATCACCAAGGGCAGGGTAAACAGAGGAAGTGAGAGGGTAATCATGCCTCTGTGTAATTTATGTGGGAAGCGGAGTGTGTGAAACGCTGAGCAGGGCAGAGATGTATACATTCCTCTCCAGAATGCCTTTGTTTGAGGTTCTGCTTGAGTCTCCGTGAATGAGTGGAGAGGCACCTGATCTGGAGGTGGTCTCTCTGTTAAAAACTGGGGGGAGGGGGGTGGGGGGTGGATTTTCCTGTACCCACTGTCTGCTTGCTGCAAACCTGCCACTCACTCACACATTCCAGGGCTGCGTATCTGTTGGAGGAAGCATCCAGCATCCCACAGAGTCGGGTTGACGCAGAGTTCCCAGCATAATATTTGTTTGCAGTGTATTTGTTTTTAGCATGTGGCTAATTTAATGCTACTTCTCCTAACTGGCATGTCTGCTTTGCAGTGTTTTTTTTTCATCCTTGAACATGATCTATACATTTACTTCAATGTATTGTACACAACAGCTTGCAGTCTGAGACTTTTGCCAGCAGTAGGGCTTCTAAATGGTTATATAGAAGTCAGCAGAATAAAAGCAAAGCAAATTCTAGATTGATTCAGTGCTTTAACCTTGTAGGCTGATTGTTGGAGTCTTCTTTAGTGAAAATACCTTCACTGAGTTATTTTTCTGTAGATTCCTTTACTCCGACTGAATAACATCTATATTTTATTTCCAACTGTCTGAAACCTCTGTGCAGAAAACTGCAGCAGGATCTGCGGCACCACGCTGAAAAAAGAGGAAAGTACTGTATCGTGTATGCACTTACATATAAATAGGTTTTCAAATTCAATAGACCACTTGGAGGCTTGAATGCCTTTGCAGATTTTCAGTATACACAGTATAAATAAAACATCACCCAGTCACAGGCATAAAAGAACCATTTTTGATGAAAGCCAAGGACTAATGGCATAAAAGAACCATTTTTGATGAATCTCAACATGCGGATCTGTGAGAAGATAAAGTTCATTACGGGGTGATACAACAAAAAAATCACAGTATTTAGTTTTTCAACCCATATGTAAAAAAAATCTTCAAAAAACTATGAGTACAATAATTTTCATTTATGGTTCTTATAATGATCTGCACTGCACAAAATCACATACAAGACTCATGATGTCCTCTTTGTAATGAAATTTACCAATGAAACCGTTTGTTTAAGTACCTATAATATGCTCAGAAAAGAGCTTTGGGACATTGGGTCATGATATCACTTACCCTAACTACCCAAATTAAGTTATTTGTTTATACTTACTAGTTATGTGTTTGCCTAATGTGATAGTGAATCTGAAGCAGGAGCTGGTAAATCTGCGCACGGAGATGCTAATCTCTGTGCAGAGGTCAACACACTGCACCAGACACTTCAGAACCTGCCTACTGAACGATCTACCGCCCCAGAGGAGTCCAGTTCAGTCCAACCACCTCCACTTCCTACTAGTTCAGTCCCTAAGATGTCTCTACCGGATAAGTGAAATGGGATGGATGACTCTCCCTTCTGTTTGAGTTTTAGTCACAACGTTACCCTTCAGACTGTGGCCAGATGGCACTTCTCACCTCCCTCCTCACTGGGCAGGCAGCCAAGTGGGCTACGGCGGTCTTGAGATCCAACAGCAAAATCGCTTACTCCTATGCTGAGTTCACTCGCCAACTCAAGGCCGCCTTACAACATCCTGAGAGCAAGGTGGTGGTGGATTCCAGGCTGTATCACCTCCGTCAGGGAGAATTTCAGACTACCTTGAGTGACGCTGCCCTATGCACCGCTTATTATGAGGGTCTCTATTCCAAAATGAAGAGTGAGCTCGCAAATTGCCAGTGACCTTAGAAGGGATGATCCAGCTCTGTCTCCGCACTGACCTCAGACTCGCCAGCACCCCCAAGCCTGCACCCCAGACCAGGATTTACGAGGGGGCCTCCTCCTCCAACATACAGTCTCCAACACCCATCTCAGAGGCCCACTCCACCGGAGCCGGGGAACCCATGCAGTTAGGGCACACCTTCCTGTCGGCGGCGGAGAAAGAGAGACGATATCGTGAGGGCCTGTGTGCCTATTGTCGAGGTGGATGTCTCCGATGTGGACGTAGGAGCTGTCCTCTTGCAGCAAGGTCCAGACCAGAAACTATACCTCTGTAGTTTTTTCTCCAGAAAGTTCAATCCCACGCAGCAACATTACAGGGTTGTTAGCCATCTATGGGCTCTGGAGGACTGGCGTCACTGTCTCCAGGGCGGCAGTGGCCCGTTCACGGTCTAGAACCTAAACAACAACTCAACCCCAGGCAGGCACGGTGGGCTTTATTTTTCAAGCAGTTCGAGTTCAACATCTACTACCATCCGGGGTCCAAAAACACCAAGGCTGATGCCCTCTCAAGCCAACATCAGGCTGAGAGTCCCTGGACGGATCTTGTGCCTCTTGCCACTTAACATCATCATGTCTCCTCTCCGGTGGGGGTTAGAAGAAAGGGTCCACCAGGTACAGGCCTTGGAAGCCCTGCTGGCTAACACACCACCTGGTAGGCTCTATGTGCCCACTGCTGTGCGTCAGGAGGCCTTCCAGTGGGCTCATTCATCTGCTATAGCTGGTCATCCAGGCACGGCCCGCACCCTGACACTTCTTCAGTGAGCCTTCTGGTGGCCTACCATGATAGCGGATACCAAGGTATTCGTCCAGGTCTGGGCTCAGGGCAAAAATCCTAATACTGCTCTGTATGGGGAGCTTCAACGACCTGGGTCCCACATTGCCATGGATTTTGTTACTGATCTCTCTGAATCACAAGGAAAGAACACCATTCTCACTATTGTGAATCAATTCTCCAAGGCTGTTCACCTGGTGGCCCTTACCAGACTCCTCTCAGCCAAGGACTGGGGGCCCCAGTTCACGGTGAGCTGAACTGTAATGGTTTTCTATAATATGGCCATTATAGAAAAAATTGCTTGCTTGGCCAAAATGAATGACATAATCTGGAATAAAACACTAAAAACTAAGTTTCTCAAGTGTTGAGTTTAGAGTGAAAGCATTTTAACCTAAATTGTATGATTTAACAATGTAAATAACAAGGAATTAAAAAAGGTTTCATGGGTTTGAATTGGTTAAAGTCACCACAAAGAAGTAGAATGTATAGTAAAAACGAGGTGGGCCAGAGGGTTAATGAGGAAAAAAAATGCTGTTGTAATCTCTTCACTTGCAACCATTTACATTACATTTATGACAATTAACAGACGCTTCTATCCAAAGCAACTTCCATTCTCTAACTGCAGGAGACAGTATCCCTTGTGCAACTTGGGGTTAAGGGTCTTGCTCAGGGACCCAGTGGTGGTATACTGAAGGTAGGATTCTAACCCATGATCTTCAAATCTAAGTATCCTACCCACTAGGCAATCACCATACCAGTTGGATGGCAAACCACTACTAGAAGTATGCCACAAGAGATTTTTTTCCCAGTTCTGTAAACACTGCACCATTTCTTTTATTTGATGTATTTTCATTTCCTTTAAATTCATACTTTAAAAAACAATATTTTTATTTAGAAAGTAGAAGAAATATTGTCAGCACACACACACACACACTCGCACACACACTGTAACGACTTAATACTGTACTCTTTCAGTCTTAACCATTTATCCTTTTAATGATTTGCAAATCAGTAGTGAAGGAGTCTGAATATGTGACTGAGAGTTTCTATCTGCCTCTCTGCATGAGAGACCAAAGGAACAGGATGATTAGGCTCTGTCGGATCTGAAGCTACCTTTCAGGTGCAAACTAAACAAACCTGATTAATGGAGGATCTTTGGCAACATTTGGACAGTGTTTAGTCTTCAAAGTGAAGATCAGAAACCTGTCAGATGGATGGGGAAAAAAGAAACAGGTTTTACTACCTGTTAACATGCATTCACAATAAAAGACCCTTTATCTTTCCCCCTCTCCTCCTCAGATATCTCTTCCTTCTCTGCTCTTATTCGCTCTTTCGCTCCCTGAAACATGGTTAACCACACCACGAGTTAATTCAAGGCAAACAGTGCAAAAATGATAACAATTCTGTTGGTTCTTGTTCCTGCGCTAATGTACATTCATGGTTAAATTCCTGTCTTTTACAGGTGATGATGAACGGCTTGACTCACACTTTATACATCAGATAAAGCACCAATGATTTATCGCCCTAACATCACCATGTTGCCCACAATGTTTTTATATGGGAATGGTTGGCTCCTGCTTGAAAAATTTAAAACAACCACACTGTTAAAAGATATATGATGTGCTAATCCAAACAAAATGCTTCTTTCTAGACTTGCATGTTCTAAAAGTTAAAAGATAAAAAAAACTGAGCACTAAATAAATAAACATTAACTTTCTACAGTTCAAAGACTTCAGGCAGTTGGCAAATGCAAGCTTGTATCTTGACAGATCAGTTTTTTCTTGGTTTTCTCTGCTACACAACTGAATGTATTGTACATGCATCAAATTGTATTTATTCCTGAGCAAATACAATAACCTACAAGATGCACAAATGCTCACACTTTCATCTGTTACTGTGTAAATCTTGAAATCCCCAGTATAAAATATTTAACTTAATTTATTCCTGAGGCAAATAAGACTTTTATTTCCTTTTTGTGACAAACTGCCATAACAAACAAACAATCAAATAGAAAATATGTGTAGGATTGCCCTTCACTCATCAGCCCTCTTTAATTATCATTAAATAATGGCAATAATTCCTTGATGAATAATCCCTTAATCCATAAACTATCAAGGTGCATCCAACAATAAAGGTAGCATTATGCTTCTTATTCTTTATATAGTTACTGATGCATATCACTGTTGTGAACTTGCACATGCACTACTATTTTAGAGATTTTACTAAGTTAAAGGCAACAAATCCAAAGTATCTTTATTTAGATGTTAGGTATGATTAAAGAAAAGGTGAGTTGTTAAGTTAAAACATAAATGCTAAAATTTAGGGGTTTATTCAAAGTTTATCAAACAGTGCAGACCTTGAATTAGTTAGTGACTTCACAAGTTTTCAGAAATACTTCTTCTGATATATGATACTGATTTCAGGAAACACTGAATCCCCCACCCACTGCCACTTCCCATAAAATCGTTCAACTTTAAAAAGTACCACACTGCAAAAGGCATTCACATGTATTGAAAGCGAGATGGAAATATATGTAAAAAATGTCAAAAAGGTCAACAGGGTAAGTCGGATCTTCTGACATATGCAACAATATCACGTTCTCCTCTAGATCTCGCTAAATATCATAAAACTAATTTGGAAAAACTCAAAATGTTACACTTTGAACTTGAGATTACTGCCAATACAGTCTCACCAAGACTTCAAATAGAATTATATTGAGTATCATTTTAATATTTTCCATGGAAACTCATAGATGCTTATTTTTTGCTTTAACTGTTGTATTTACATGCATTTGGGCAGCTGGTGGCCTAGTGGTTAGGGAGTTTCCCCTGCAATTAGAAGGGTGTAGGTTTGAATCCCAGCACTACTAGTGTTATCACTGAGGTCCCCTTGAGCAAGGTACTGTCCCCACACACTGCCATTACCACCCGTTGGTGGCAGCCCCCTGCTTCACTTGGTGAATGGGTTAAATGCAGAATGAGAATTTCACACTGTTCACACTGTGTGCTGTATTGTGGAGTGTTCACACATGACTATAAGGGGCCTCTTCGGTTTTATTTTACACAGGTAGTGGGACTGCTTAAGGTACTTGTTCTTGAAATAAACACACTAATCTTCACTCACAGTGCTTTTTCTTATCAGACAAAAAATAAAAGATTTATTTCCTTGAAATGAGAATTTCATTTGCTAGTATTTAGTTGTTTTGCAGGGCACATTATGAGGGTTTAATTAAATATCTTCAGCTGTGAATGTGAACACGGCCTTTATTTCATAGACGCAAATTTTGCCAAGTTAATCTGACAATTAAAGCCCTCTTGGCACAAGATGCTGTTTTGTTAGACAGACTGCTGTAGGCAGGTTTATGGCCTTAGTGATTCTCTCTGAAAAGAGTAATACCGAATAGAATTTTTACTGCATCTACTTGTGTGTTACTGCGTAAAGATGTTAACTCTCAGTTTCAGCGCTGAAGCAGAATTGAAGAACCGTGATACAGGACAAAAGAATCATGGTGCAGGATTGAAGGACCACGAAATTTGAAAAACAATGATACCGGATGGAAGAATCATGGTGTTCTTGTTGTTATTGTTATTGCTGTTGTTGTTGTTTTGAAACAAACTAATTACCCTGTAGGTACCCAAGCAATTAATCAACCAAACCAGCTGACTGAACACAAACAGACTTGACTGCAGCCAGCTCTATCGAATACAAACCTCACTTATACTGAAATTTTTCATCAGAGTGATGTAGTCACCACAAAGATTTTTCAAGCACATCAGGCCAAGATCAAAAGAAAATATAAAAGCAATGAGGGGGAAAGCTGTTGAAATGTATTGATCTAAAAAAAAGAGTTACAAAACCACCTCTAAGGCTCTAGAATATCATTGAACCACAATAAGAGCAATTATCTACACACCAAGAATCCTGCATTTCACAGTAGGAATATCATTCCAATATTCAAACACAATGATGGAATGGGGAGGGTGTGATGGGGAAACGTTTTGCTGCCTCAGGACCTGGACAAATTGCTTTTATTGAAAGACCTTCATCTGCCCAGAAGTCAAAGCTAAAACACAATGCAGTGAGACAATGATCTAAAATAGAAAAGCAAATCCACAACTGAATGGCTGAAAAGAAACAAAATGAATGTTTTGGACTGGCCTTGTCAAAGCACTGACCTGAACCCAGAAAAGATGTAGTGTGTTCGAATGAGATGTTCAACCTTGAAACCCTACCAGTGTATGTGAATTAAAACAGTTCTGATAAGAAGAACGGGCTCAAATGCCTCTAAAGCAATGTAAAGGCTAACAACAAATTATAGAAAATACAGGTCATGAACTATAGTAATTCATTTAGTTTTTCTAAAAGGAAAGTCATGTGTTGAAAGTCTTTGTCTGTCTCCTTATGTAGATGAAATTATGTTAAAACTAGGTTTTTGTTTGGTAATTTGCCTTATTTAATATTACATGTTTAAAGATCTGTAAGCAATCACTGTGACAAATGTGAAAATCAAATACCACACTCTATTTCACCTCTTGAAAGTGATCTGAAATTGCATGCTGAATTTGTGATCAGAAACAAATATCTCTGAATGGCTCATTAAGAGAGTGTTAATCAAACAACAAGTCAAATCAGTTGATATTCAAATCAAGCACTAAGCAAACAGCCTTGGTATTTATTTTTAATGTAGATTAAATGAAATGAAATCAACAGAAAACATGGCCATTGTATGTCTTCCAGTATTCTGTAGAGCAGTAGTATGTATTTTAAAAAAATAAAGCAACTAAAAATGTTAATTTGATTCAGTTCAATTTTATTTATAAAGCGTTTTTTACAACCAAACTATCACAATGCAGCTTTACCAAGTCCAGGTCTGAGCCCCTAGTGAGCAGCCAAAGGTGGCAGAAGCGAGGAAAAACTTCCTAAGATTGAGGAAGAAACCTCAGGAGAAACCAATACACATAAGGGGAACCACCCTCCTCTGGTCAACCTGAAGGGAAAGAAAAAGGAGTCTCTATTGAGATAACTGACAAAAGAAGGCCTTCATGAATGAATGACAGATTGGCCATCTACGGCCAACAGAGTTGGTACAGTTAAGAGTTAATAAGAGCTGTGAGTCTTTAGTCCATAAAAACAGGAACAACAATCACCGCCTGAGCTTTAAACAGCAGTTGTCCTTGGATGGGGGAGGAGCACACAGAGAGTCAGAGCGTCAGAGCAGCTCAAGCCGTCAAGGACATCTTGGCATGGTGTGCAAGTGATTGCAGACCCGGGAAGGTGGTGGTCTGGAGTCCTAATGGTATCGGTCGAACTGGAGAAATGTGCAGTGTTTCCCATCGGGAAAAAAAAACAGAGAACAGAGTTGGTTCTGCTTAACTGTTAACCCAGTGAAAAAACTGGGACTCAGATTTAGAAACAAAGTGCAATACCAACATGCATTAGTACAGGAGTCACAAACCAGTTTTAACTACAAGGCAAAACTACACATATCCTATAGAGAAACAGTCTGCTGCTGTTAAAACCAGGTTGAGACCAGATCAGTCAGCCAGGTCATATCACTTATGCTCACTATTGGATGCTTTATTTGAGTTCTGTAATAAATAATAGTCTAAGAAACGTATTGAAAAGCAAGGCTAACAAACAAATAAAAAGAATAGCTAACAAAACTTTGCTCGGTTCCTAGTTCACTGTAAACAAGAACAAACAAACAAAATGTCATGTAGGTCATGTAGGTGTTTATTGTTATTTCAACCAAATACAGTGGGTATAGAAAAGTGGGTATAGAAAAAACATTCATCTATATTCATTAATCTCTGTGCAATATTTTACTCTTCTTTACAGAACTGTTCAAATTCAGTTAAATTGGATGGTGACTGTAGATGGACTGCAATCGTCAAGCAATTCCACAGATTTTCAGTAGGGTCCAGGCTCTGACTAGACCACGCAAGGACATTCACCTTTTTCTCTTTCAGCCACTGTGTGGTCAATTTTGCTGTGTGCTGTGGGTCATTGTCATGTTGGAAGGTGAAGCCTTTTCCCTTTGACAACTTTCTGGCAGATGGCTGCAGGTTTCTGTTGTAATCAGGTGGAAATGAATTAGCTTAGTGTGCAATGAAGAAAGTGATTAGTTACACCTGTCTGAGTTTGAAGTATTTTTGGGAGAGGAATGATTCTTTATGTATTTCAGTGTGTATCACATTTGGATAAGTTGCATTGAGCTTCAAAGAACACAAAAGCAAAAGTACAATAATTTACAGGACAAGTACAAGTCAATGTACAGAGAGAGAGAGAGTTCTGTGCAGTTAGTTATTCAGTTCTGATTTAGTAGTCTAAAAGATCCATCCTGATTGTGAAGGAATGGATGCTGTGAAACCTTCTGCCAGGTGGAAGGAGGGAAAGGAAGGTGTGGGACAGGTGTGTAGGGTTATCCACAATGCTGGGGGCTTTTCAGACACAGTGTGTGATGTAAATGTCTGCAACAGAGGAAAGAGAGACCACAATGATCTTCTCAGCAGTCCTAAGTATTAAGCTCTGTATGGTGTTGCAATCTGATGTGGCACTGTTTCTGATTAAATTAAAAAAATAACTAACATGGTGGTGAATTCCCACGGTAAATAAAATGGTCTACATTTAACAGTCACAAACTCTAGCAGCAGTGAGTAGAAACTAGAGACTAGCAGAGCATTCATACACCAGCATTCAAGCCCCTACCTTGTTTTTCCTGTCAGAGCCATACTTCAGAAGGTAGGTTTACATCTTAGTTGTAGAGGAGTCTGACACTGATAGACATGAGTGTCAGTCATTCTGACTGAAAGCTACTGAAAACTATACTTTTGCATCAAACATTGCGTCCCACAGAGGCTGAATATAATGCCTATATTATATATTTTTTTCTCTCTAAAAGAAACAAATATTAGCAATGAATTAAAACTTCTGATATAAATCTATATATTATAAATGAATGTGTACAATGAATATATAATACAATAAATGTTTATTGTGCAAATAACAAACACCTTTATAAAAAAAAAAGAATCCAAGATTCATCAGACAGGCTAGCTTTCCTTCCATAGGCAAATAAAATATGCCAAATGAGTTTGCAACATTTACATTGCAAGACTTCCCAAAAGACACAAAAAATCTTATTTCTTTCTCTGATCTAGATATTTTTGCTTAACCCTTTGAACTTTTTTGCATCCCTTGATTTACTGTGCTATGGCATTTTAATTCCATAAGCTAGCCATTCATGCCTTTTTCAGAAGTCCAAGCTCTACATATTTATATAATTGTTTGGTTTAAAATGTTTAAACTGTTAAATTCAAACCAAATAATTACATAAATAAAATTTTTATATTATCATTTTTATAATACCTTTTTTCTTTCATTTCTACAAGACAATGTTTTTCAAACTGGCACATTCAATGACTTATTACAATATAAAAATATGTGATTATTTCCATATACGGAATTTGACTGCCTTCGGTATCATTATTACTGCTGAGGAAGTTGATCAGATGAACTGTAGAATGCATTCAAACACTTTTCCCCAGCAGTTACCAACAAGTGTGTTCACCATCGCAGAAGTGAACATACACTTTATTTGTGCCTTCAGGAAATAATATGGATGTTTTATGGAATTTCAGCAGTGTGTTCAGAGAGAAACCTTTTTAAAATTACTCTCTTTTGATTACTCTGGAATAATTTATTGCACAAACATGGAACTTTTCCTGGAACAACACCAGGAGACCAAACACCACAAGACTATTGGTTAAAGTCAGGAATATTTTGAGAGGAAGAATGCAATTGGCATTATCAAAAAGATCCATGGGCATCAGAAAGGCTTTTGAAAGAGTAGGTAGTGATTTAAACAGAGCCACGGAGGTGTCATTTGGCTGTTCGCTATTAATTGTGAAGGCTAAAAAGCCACACAATATTGGAGAGCAGCTATTCAAAATTTCAAACACCACTCTAAATCATTCCAAAGGTATTAGGTGGAGCTCCATCAAACCAAAGAACCCGGTTTCACTCCCTGATGTTGGAGGCCTTTATAACCTTCTAACTGAAACCTGGCATGGTGACTAAAGGCTCAAGTGTGGCTGCTCCAGCACATCTCGTTCCTAGCAGTGGTTTTCTATGGAGATTATACAAGCTGTGAGTGCACAAAGGAACACCTGTTTCATCAAGAAAGTAGTACTCAAAGTAGCTAAATTCGCTAATGAGGAAAGGGTCTATTTTTGGACTTGCACTGTATTTTCAATATGCACAGCAAACAAGGTTATTAAATCCAAGCCAGGACAGAAATGATATCCAAGCCAGAACTAATATTTTGTCAATACATTACAATGTTTTCAAAATATATTTGATTTGTAATGCACAAAGACAATCTAAACACAGTATTTAAATCAAAGTAGTTGGTCTAATGGTAGGACAAGTAACAGGTATTTATCCAGTCACTATGCCTAAAGACTTGGAACAGAAACATTCAGGCTTTTATTTGATCTCACTTTTGTGGCTCAGTTAACAATGAGAATGAATTGGATTAAACTGTTGAGGTTTAGGGTGACAGGGGAGGGAACTAATGACTTGAATTTACATTTATAAACATAATTGTTGAAAATATCATTTTTATTATTTGACTTCTGACTCAAGACGATGTTATCTTCTTGTGCTTTGGGTTGAAACTTAATAGGTTTTTTTTTTTTTAAATAAAAACACTAAATAACCTGATACATTTCTCTTGGCCAAGATTTTTTTTTCTCACAAAATTACAAGCACCAAACTTGCAGACCACTGATTTATACAGTATATAGTGTAGGATTGCAGTGCCTTTCATTCTCAGTTGTCTAAGAACAATAAACACTGCTAGGCAGTTTTGTCAGTTTGTCCTGAAGACAATTTGGTGGCTTTTATTCCTTTTTTACTGTTTTTCTCTCCTGTTGTTGTGACGACGAAGGCGGTTTGGTGCATAGAGGAACCAAGAGACTGATTGGTCCTTGTTCTTGCACATTGTCCTTGAAACATAATAGCAAGCATTTCAAAAAGCAGTCAAAGGCATCAAGCAGCAGTGAATAAGCTATATGTTATATAGTGACATGTTCTACAAGAAGGAAATAATAAAAAAGCTGCAACCCACACACATGCTGACACGTTTACACATGCACATGCGCTAATGTTACCATCAAGACAAAGAGAGCATGTATCACCTGGAAAGTCTCATACACTCCTTCTTTGTCACTGGCTGGCTGCCTAATATTTATTCATTAGCCTTCCATTCCTGCCCCCAACATTGGCCTGCTGTAAATATTGTCTGAGCTGGGTTTCTTTTATAGCCATCAGGGTCGCCGAGGCTTTTGTGCACTGCTGCGGCCGTCTGAAGCAAGGTGTTATATAACAGTAGAACACAACAGGCCACGGGGAACGCTCAGTCGGCCCTTGTCCCCCAAACTGCACAGCCCACGCTCGGCGGACAGGATCACCCCACAACCTCCATCTCCATTTGAAAACCTCTGCCTTTGAGAAAAGGGGCTCACCGGCACCCAGCCCGTGGGGGTGGAGGAGGCCTACAATAGGCCGCAGCAGAGAGGAGGGAGAAATCGGAGGACAAAAAGCTAAAGTAGAGCCTACACAACTGAGTCGTGACTCTGGCATGAAACAGCTGTAGGAGTTGTCTGACTGCACTTGTAGAGCAGTTGCGTAACAAACTGGGGAGGCTGTAATCATGATGGGCACAGGTCACTTCTCCTCAGGCATATTCAACCTCTCACAGGCACTCCTCTCTCAGATAGAGCTAATCCACTGAGTGCATTTCAATTTGGCACTCGGCAAATCTAACACCCCCGCTGTGTGTGTATTTGGTGTGTGCGCGCGCGTGTGTGTGTGTGCACTTAAAGAAAATGAAGAAAAAAATAGCCGAAAGCTGGTTATATTTTGCATACTTTACAACAGAAATTTCGCGTTAGGTAACAAATGTCAGTGAATCTCTAAACGGATGTACGGATATCTGTATATGTATAGATTTACATATATAAAAATATATGTATTGTCTGTAAACTATTTAATATAGCATATATAGCACATATGTTCTCCTTTCTTTAGATTTCTTTATGTGTCTTCTTTGAATCGCCTTGTTGGTACAAAATACTATTTTGTGCCTGTCAAATACATTACATTATATTGTAGAAATGGGAGCAAATGTTTTACTGTGGAAGGCTGCTAAGTGCCTTAAGTTACAAGGTGTCTAGATAAATGTGCTCCAACCACTCAGCATTCAGCACCAGCAGTATAGTGATTACTGCCTGATCATACTGGAATCATCTGCACCTGTTTCTTCCCAGAGTTATAATTCAAGTGTGGCTTAGCAAACAATAAAATATTTATTTGAAACTGGTCAGGTTTAGAGACTGGATTGAAAATGAGAGCCTTTGAAAGTCCGTCAGGAAAGACCCTTCAAGAACTGCAGCTCATGACCACATAAAAAAGAAAGAAAATCCATAAGTGAGAGATTATTCAAGATATCTTCCTCAGTACATGAAGGCTTCAACAGAAACTTTGTTCAGCTGCTCAGAATGCTTGTGGAAGAACACAAAGTGCCTGCTTTCCTTAGGAAGGAAAGCAGCAGATGTCTATTTTGGCTAGTCTTTCTATATTACCATCTCAACTTTTGAGTAAACAAGCAAGAATTAAAATTAGTCATAGAAGTGTTTAACTTCTCTAAACTCCACACCAATAAGGGGAGATTCGGAGTGATTGAAGAGGAGTGTAGATAAAGGTAGCAGTTTCTTGTTAACCGAAAATCAGCATATATCAGTTTACATGCTAAAATAGTCATTTAGTGTAATGACAAAGAAAGACTATGTTTGGTTCCCTGAAGAACTGGTTAATAGATGGTTCTTTAAGAAACAGCTTTTGTAAATGAGATGCATGAGTTAAGGTCTTTTTCAAGTGAAAGTCAACGTCATTCCTTCCCACCACAGACATGTATTGATTGAGGAACGGAATATATACCAATCAGCCATAACATTTAATCTACTGGCCTAAGATTGTGCAGGTCCCCCTCAGATGTTCAATCGGACAGTGATCTGGGGACTTTGGAGGCCAAGTGAACACCTTGAACTCTTTGTCATGTTCCTCTAAACAATTAAAAAATTTTTGCAATGAGCCATGGTTTATTATCTTCCTGGAAGGGTCCGCTGCCTTTAGGAAATACTGTTACCATGAAAGAGCCATTTTGGAGGTGCTCTGACCCAGTTGTCTAGCAACCACAATAGGACCCTAGTCAAAGTCACTCCGATTTTTACAAGTGCCCATTTTTCCTGTTTTCAACATATCAACGTTAAGTTGCATAAGTAGGCCATATCTCACCCTGCTGCCTAGTATATCCCACCCTTTGACATGTTTCACAGTAATGACATAATGACAGTGCTATGTACTTCACCTGTCAGTGGTTTTAATGTTATCAGCTGCAATGACTAAATTGTTTAACATATAAAAATGTATGCAGTTTGAAGGTTCTACACCATTTAAAGGGTTTTCCCCATACCAAGTACCAAGAGTCATCTAGGAACCTTTCAAAACCTCCATTCCTTAATGTCTAATCTGTGTCTCCACTTCTAAGAGGCCAGGTTCTAGGTGTCTCTGGAAATAAAACAATCCTACAGCATCACATATCCACCACCATACTTCATTGTGCAGATTATTTTCAGAACTGTATTAATACCAAATTTGTTTTTTAACAAAGTTGGTATTTGGTGTTTGTTATTGTACAATCTTAGAAGCATTTCCAACCAAAATTTCAGTCTGGACTTGTAGCCTGTCCTCTGGCAAAAACCTGCTTGTAAGTCTTTCAGATATCTTGTTGGTAAAGGCATCCTCTCAAGGTTTCGGAGATGTGGTAACTCCAGGTTTCAACCAACATTTTCAGTTCTCCACCCATGACCCTCTCATCTTTTCCTTCCCCAGCATCCCCAGTCACTTTCCAGGCTGGTTCATCACAGCTTCAAGTTGTTTGAAACTGACTGAACTGATATTAAAACGTTTTGTATCTCTTGCCTGATTTGTTAAAAAGCTTTTTGCTACATATGATTGTGTGATTGTGAATGAGAAGTTGTGAATGATTTAACACTGATGATCAGATAAAAAATTGAAATTCATGTACAAATTTACACTAATGCTACTAGCTAATCTTGTTGAAAACTTTAGTTTTTCGCCTAAAGATATAAACTTCAAAGGTCAAGCAAGATAAATACTTCCTCACCTTTTTGATTTTACTCAAGAAAGTACCTTTGTTCTATCGAAAGTCATTTCATGAACCCATTGGTCAGCAGGAGCTGCATCCCTCATTGTCCTTTAGGGCTGAATAAATCCAATTGATGATTTCCCTTAAACAAGTATTATGTTTAAGTGCCACTTGATCCATAATCAAAGATCAGTGGATAAGATGGACACTGATAAAACTCTATAATCTTCATTATAACAGGTAACAAGCTTAGGAAGTATGCTGTATGAACCTTGAACGAAAAGATCTTTCTTGTCATGCTAGGCAGATGTAGAGTCTTTGAGAGGGGCCAGGAGAGTAAAATTCTATAAAGAAATCTCCTAAATATGGACCCCCTCCAGGCTTTTTGCTCTTGTATGCTGCGAGAGTGGACGGTTGCCAAGAAGCCTTACATGTTTCTGTTATGTTTCTCCATACTTCCTCATAGAACAATTCTTCTGTTGTTGTTTCTCCATTTTTAAGATGTAAGCTTTATTTGTAGTGAACGTGTTGATAGCAGTGCCAGCCTCTGTAGCGGGCCGTTGTAGTGAGTTCTTCACAAATGGCTGTGGATGATAATGAGGCACTTGTGCGTTGAGTGACGGGGCTGCTGTTTTCACAGGAGGCATCGCAGTGGGGCACCTCCCCTCCTTGCTCACAGCCTCTCTGGCTCCCCCATTATGCTCGACAAAGAATGTAAATCCACTGTTAGCCATTAGCGTCCCTCCTTTCGTCCCCCCCAGCACCAGCCCCCTACTCCACAGAGGCACCGGCAACATTCCATCCGCACTGTGGAACCTCAACGCCTTTCAAGAAATCCAGGAGAAATATCGAAATGGCTTTAGCTGTAAATGAAGTCTTTAGCCTGTGCCTGTCCTTTTCCAAAGCATGGCAGATCATTTTTTTAATCATGTAACTGCAGCATCAAAATGACAAGGTTGATGGTTTTTAAAGGTTGTTGAGTGGGCTGTGAAAGTTGTTCCATCTGTAGCCTCGGTGTAAACCTCTGACCATTCTGCCTTAGAGCACACATTTCGTTTAAAGAGAAGTAAATTTGTTCATTCAAGGATCTGAGAATGACTGATACCTCCGACCGTATACGTTGCAGAAATCCTTTGACTTCATTGTTGTCAAGCAGTGACCTCTCAATGTCAGGCCCAGTAAGCTGAAGCCTGCTGAGTGAGTTTGGCCTTCACTAACAGTTCCCTGCTGTGTAGTCCAATGTCAATGTATGGACCAAGGTGTGTGCTACAACCTTTCCACATCAGCATGGGATATCATCAGTCTCTCTGTGTGCCCTATGGCATCCACCCCAGCCAAGAGAAGAAAAAAAAACACCTTCAGAAGTCTGCAGCTATTATGATCGTTTTTCACAAGTACATAGTTATATGATTCATTTCAAAGTGACACAAGGAATTAGACTCATATTTGAACTGCAATCTGGACCGACAGACTGAAGTTTACTCTTCCGACTGTGATTTCTTATGATGTCAGCAGGTGAAAATATAATAAAATGTCTCTTTGTCTGCTTCCAAAGGAAATATAGAAGTGTTTTGAACTTTTCATACAATTTCTCAGCTTTCACTGAGCTGTAACCGATTACAACTCGCTTTTCTTGTTGTGAATGGTAACTACTGCTTCCAAGGCTTAATCGAAAAACATTGACAGTATAAAGTAGCGTTTTGCTGTAAATAAAAACCCATAGATACTCTGATGTCTGCTACTGTTTTCCATTTCCTCCCTAACATGGCTTTTCATTTCTCACTTTTTTCTTTTTTTTTTCTTCTGCGTAATCGGTTGTGGTTTCCAGGCTGCAAGTGGGTGTCGCTTTGGCTGTGTACCCAAAGTTCCACTGACTTTCATCCTCCGGAGCTCTGGGCTGCATTGTGAGGTTTTGCCTGCATATCTAGAGGCTCTGGTAAAAGGCCGTGACGCTACGCTGGTTCAGTAGATGGGGGCTCTGCGGGGTGGCCTCCGTCAGCGCTGCCCTGGATCTTCTCTGTCATTTCCTCACCACCAGCACTCCCACTAAGCAGATGACACTCTGCAAAGACCTCTCTCATCTGAACCATTTCTTGGGTGGAGCAACTGGAGGGACCGTACTGTTCTAGAGGTGCACTTTGACTGGTTACAGAACAACGAGCGAGAGAAATGCTTGCTGTGAAAACCTAACCCAGCATGAGGTTCTTGAAACTGTCTTTGTCGTGTCATTGAGCAATACACAGCTACAAGTGAGTTTTCGTTCATGGCAAGCCTCGTGAAAGTAGAAATTTTCATGTAGGTTTGTCTCTGATCAGCAGATCAATAGAACGTCATCTGTTTTCTGTGGGTAATGTGTGTAAAACGAAAGAACGGGATGAGAAAATGTAAGGTTTCATCATCACCTTTCATCATCTTTCATATGCAGGATTTTTTTCATCATGGTACTTTGTTACTCCTTCTTTAATTAGGGCGCGATGTCCCTCTAATACATCATGTTTGGAGCGATGTCATAGAAGAACCACTTTTGGTTCCCGGAAGAAATTTTCAGTAGGTGCTCCATAGACAAATTGCACCTTCATTTACTTTTAAATTCAAAAAACATTTTCTGTTTATAATTTTCAGGGGTCAAGGCTCTGAATAAAACTGAATAACAATACAAAAATGCATAAACATTTGTTGATTTTTCTCCTAACAGAAAGAAATGAAAACAGAATGTCTCAATGCAATGTTGCACAACATCAAAATTCCCATTTTAAAATGTGGTAGCTGACTGAATGGCACTATAAGAAAAACACAAACAACATATGTGTTCATGAAAGAGTGTACAGAACAGGACAGAAAATATTCAGAGGTCACTTACAGCCTGAGCACAAAATATTGGTAGCGCTTTGTGGTGGCACCGATGGGCAACATTTGGGACACCAGCAACGTATGTAAACATTCATAAGGGTTTGTTCCATCAATCATCAGTTATAATAACAGATAGATGCTTATCATTAAAGCTACTTTTATCCATTTATTCCATTGGTTATGATAACTTTATGAATGTCTATTGGTTTATGTTTTTTTGTCAACCAATGTGTTGTGAATGAAATACAAAAGCAGCCTTTTGACAACTAATGCTTAATGCTTATGCAGGTTTATGTCATTTGTCACAAAAGGCTTGTGTAGTGTCCTGTAGCCTCAGGAATGCTGCCCGTCTGAAAAGTGGTGCTGATGTTTTGTGATTAGGCTGATCAAACAAGACTGAATAAATATGATGTTCATAACACAGTGAACTTTTCCAGTTAGTTAAGGATTACATTTTCATCTTTCGGTTTCATTCCTACCAAAATCCTGCTTGCTTCCAGTTTTTGTTTGTTATTCCTCATGCCGTTTCAGTCATTCCGGGGATCGTTTATAATTCTCCAGACTCTGGCTGTTAGGTAGCATCACTGCTTGAAAGGTGCTTCTGAGGAGTTGAGACTGAAGTGGGACCGTTCCTGTGAGAGCAGTCAGGCTGAAGGGTTCTGCTGACTCTTTCCACCACTCCCAGCTGTGATTCAACAGCTTGTTCTCCAATTAGACGATGGGCGATGGGCCTTAAGTGGTTCCTATCCATGAGCGGTGGAGACTTTCTTCGCCCGCCGCCCACCCGTTCGCCTCCGCCCTCCAACAAGAAACCACGCATGCATACTCAAACATTCATTCTAGCAAGGGCTTCCTGTAGTTGTCGCCCACTCGCTCGCACCCGTTCACCCACGTCCTCCTCCACCCTGCTCTTCCCTTCTGCCACAGCCAGCCCACCCATTAGCCTTGCACGTCCACACACACACACACACTCACATACACACACAAACACACACACACACACAAACACACATATGCACACTTTTATCCACAGAGCAGGTCACCTTCAGTTGAGGCTCTTTGGCACACGCTTGCCGTTATGCTGGGGATGGAAAGCAACCAGTGTATTTTACATAGTACATTTCACACAGAGCCACCCAACCTACTGGTGCCTACTGGTCATTAGGGATGCTATAAAAAGGCCCACGAAGACCACGCATCCTCCAGACCAGTGTTTTAACATGTAATAATCCTCAGTATTCTGTCTCAGCACTGCAGCACACAGCTGTATCACAACGTCTGAGTCTGAAATAATGATGTAACCGTGCAGGCTGGATCAGCAAAAGAAGGCAAGCTCAGAATATCAGTACCTATTTGAAGCACACAGTGTTTGTTGATGTGTGAAATCACATCTTAATTACCTCTTCGCCACAGCTTTACCCTTGATATATCCTTCATTTCTTTCTCATCACAACAGGCAGATGCCTCTCAAAATGCAGGATTGCTTTAAATAGGCTCTGTGGTTGCTATGATATGTGCGGTAGCGCATGAACAGGAATCCCTCATGTGATTCCCGTTTTTAGTCTCCAGCATCGGTTGCTGAAAAAAAGAAACTTAGGGCAGAGACTTTTTTTTTGCTCTGTCCATTTATTTCCGGGACCCGAAAGTTTCCTGAGTTGTTTGGCCTGGCTGCGGCTTCACTCCGAGAATGTGGAGGTCTGGAAGCACACTACATGAGTCACACACAGCACAGGAAGCGTCAGGCGCTGTGACTCAGCCCCAGAGAGAGGAGGCGACATAGGGAGTCACTCAGGCAGGGAGTGGGATTGAACAAGTGCCACACCAGCCAGGGAATCCCACATAAATCACAAAAAAGGAGGAAAGGTGGAGTGGACACAGTCACAGGTCACTTGGAGGGAAAACAGCATGTACTGTAATGGGGGGCAGTTGATAATGGCAAACAAGGAAAGGGAGGGTTCCCACACAAGACGAGCCCTTATGTGGGGGGGAGAAGAGCCTGCATTCCACAATTTGCTTTCATCAGGGCTTGTCAGGCTTTTAGCCCCACAGAAAAACAAAGAGTAAAGTAAAAAACAAGTTACCACCTTTTACAGTTCTACTGTGTACTTTGACTTGGAATGTTTAAAGAAGGACACGGGTGGCTACAAGAGTATTGAAAAGAGTTGAACACGATTCATATTTATCTATTGTGGCACATAACAAATACAAAAATGGATAAAAATAGTGACCTGAAAAAGATAGTAACCTGTTGTGGATAATTGAGTTATAACAAATATGTATAAATTCAAAGTACCATTTTTTCACTGTAAATTATTCATATAATATGAATATAATAAAATGACTAATATAATAAACAGTTGTATACAAAATTCTTTACAGAGAATATCTTTCTGCATGATTTAATGCACAGTTATTGTTAATTTGCTGACAATAGCATTTTGGACAAAAGTAAAGAATAAAATGTAGTTATGACAAATGTTAGTAAATGTTTTTAGTTTTTAATATTTTAATAAAGAGAAATTGTGCGCTAACATTTACAGTAAAATATTTTTTTCTTTGTAAAGGATGAGTAAAAATTTTTTTCACTTACAAATTCAACAATACACATATTTTCAATTGGGATGAAAATTTTAATATATAACTGTAATCAGATTTTAGTCCTGAAAAGGGTTACCCAGTGCAAAAGGAAGCTGGTGTTTTGCTAAAGTGTTAAAAATAGGTTTTGACAGTTTTCTTAGGATAGTCGTTATATGTGTGTAATGTACACAATGCATGTGTCCCCTTTCTCATTTCATTAAATTGAGCACATGCTTGACTGAAATGCACTTCATGCCAGATAAGAAATCATAACCACTTCAGATGTCAAGATCACCTGTTCTGACACATGGAATTATTTTTAAACTAACTTTGGTGTTGAGTTTCAGTGAGCTTTGGCATGTGTAATGATTGGAATGCTTCATCAGGGCTGCCTCCTACCTGCACCAACCAGTCTCGAGGCAGGATTGGAGAAGGATGCAATGCCCTCACTTGTCATGACAAGTGTGGCAGAAGCTCTGTAGGGATCTGATGTGGCAAGCTTGATGGATAGAGGATTTCACCATTTAGGAATGCACATAATAGCCAGTGTGAGAATATTAAGGTTGCTGGAGGGTGATTCCCACTCGGATTGCTCGACTGTTTGATCTTAACCTGTCTGTGTGGCCTGTCAAGGGGCCTTTTGAAGAGCCTAAATGGAGAATCCAGAGCTTTTGTTGGGTACATTGTGGGGTAAATTCCATTGTGGGTGGATGACTGTTTGACAAGAGGAACTGGATTTCGGTGGCGGGAACTCAGGACTCAGGGAGTGTCTTAACGACAAGGGCGGCCCGAAACACCCGCACCAGTCTCGTCTTCTTGCTTAAACAGTTGGAGCAAGCATTTTTATTTACTCCTTATCTCCATATCTGTATTATTAACCTCACTTTGGTTTTTCTAGTCGTTAAACATTTCAGGAAGTGGGTTCAGCCCCGCCAGAAAATCTTCCCACCAGATGCTGGCAGGTGAAAACAATAACTAAAGCAAACAAGTGGGGCAAGTCTCACACTTCTCTCATTCTTCTTCTTTAGAGAGAAACTGTTAGTGTGAAATATGTACAAATGAACTGTTCCTTACCTGTCAAATATAAAACAACAATGAAAAATCGCATTACCAAGAGAAGATACACATCTGGTTTCTATCAAAATCATAGTAAAAGATTCAGACTCACAATCTTTGTATAACAGACCATTTTACATGACCCCACTCTTTATTCACAGTTCCCTTTCAATCAGTCACCCTTTTTCTACATTTTATTAAAGAATTGAAACCAGGACAATTTATTATTTCGTTTTCTGAGCTGCCTATCCTAACCAGGGTCATGGGGTGCTGGAAAGTAGCCCAGTTGTCATAAGACAAACAGTGGATAAACACACCGGACAGGTAACCAGTCCATCACAGGGGAGACACACAGACACATTCATGGGCCCACTCACACCAAGGGACAATTTAGTGTCAAAGGACAGCATGTCTTTGGATTTTGGGAGGAAACCTGAGTTCCCAGAGGAACACGAATAGGTGGAGAACGTGTAAACTCCACACAGAAAGGGCCTTGGCAACCATTGCCAGGAATTAAACCCAGAACCAGGACAGTTAATCACACCTAATTAGGTGAGAGCAATTAAAATCCACCCAGGTGACCTTAGCCTAAAGAGATTTAAGAATTACTGCCTTAAAACTCACAGTTGTTGCAACTATTTTTCAGTCATATCTTATAGAAACAAGTAAAGACATTCTGGCAAAAGTGCAAACTGAATCCAAAGAGGAAGTATTCTATTATGATTGGAATTTGATTACACGGGGCAGGAGGTGTCTTGCTTTGAGAATGGACATTGTTTGACAGTGAAACAAATTGGAACATGTTATAAATGCAGACTCAATCCATCCAGAATTCATTGTCGGACTTACAACGTAAATAATTATGTGAGCAATGTCTTTAATTTAAACAACAAAAAATAAAGCATAACTGAAACACACAACACACTGTATGCAAAATTTCAGCGTAGTTCACAATGGATTCTTATCTTTCATCTTCCATCTCTGTGACTTTTTTCTGTCAACCACATCATCTATGCAGTGCTATCAGAGGCATAGTTTTGAGGAATGTCAAAGAAAATAGAAATGTCACAGATGTAGATTTTGTAAAGCCCTGTCCTTCAGTAAACTCTCTGTTGACCCCCTCTTGAAGATCCAAAAAGCTAAGTCAGTTTGCATGGCTGGTCAAGCATGGTGAAGAGCCAATTTGGCCGTACTTTGGACGCCCAACCATTGTTTATTGAAAACTTTGGGCTTTTTGAAGAATCCTGTGATGTACACTAAAGAAGAAAGCATGGATCAGTGGAACGGTCTGATATTTGATTTCACGTGTTATTGCTTTCAGCTTGAAGCAACACAGAATGAGTGAGAAAAAAACAACGGTGGACAACACTTTTCGCCCGTTTTAACTACCTCTAGTTGTCAACAACCGATCTCCATTATTGCTAAAATAGCAACAGTTTCCACATACAGTATATGTAATACATAACATTTAACATAATCATTAATGCTAGTACTAAGATCGAAACATGGCCTTTAAAAATCCCTCCCTGTTTATTTACATATGCTACTGTTAAATATGGTCCTCTAAGGTCAAGGGGAAACTTCTCTGGAATGGAAACAGTTCTGTGTTTCAGGGTGTAAGATAAAACTGTCTTCAGACGACTTTAAATTCTAGATTAGCTCCTGTTGGTTTCTTCAGCCCAAATTTGAATAATTTCCATGGTGTTGATAACAGACACTGTGTTTTGGTTTGATGATGTATTTCTTTGTTTTAACTGCAGTGAAATTATGGGGGGAATTCCTTTCACCATCAAAACGAGAGCAGCATCTTACCAGCACACCCTCCTCCACAGGACTTACCAGATATTCAGCACCTAATGGGACATCAGAATTCTTCAAGATACTAATGACACTCTTCAAGATACTAATAGTAAGTGTTATGGTAGCCACTATTAAATAGTTTTCTGCCCTGACAAGGACTTAATTGAAAGTTTTAAGGAAGCATTTAAACATCGTCACTGAAAGTTAAACAACTGTTTCTATTTCTTTTTGTCCTTGTCCTGGTGCTTTCTCCATTCTAGTCATGTGGGCAAGCTTAAAAATGACATTGCTAAATATTATACTATTTATTGTCCTTCATTCAGGCCAGCTTACCACTCTTGCTTGACCCTGTCCAGGCACCTGCCCTATTTTCACCAGCACTTCTTCTCAATTCATCGCCTAATTAACACCAACATAGATATTTCCACATTTACCTCAGCAGTTCACTGAGGGGCAGCATTCGTAAAAAGCTATATGACATCTACTCAAATCAGAAACAACATTAAATCGTCTGAGAGTTGGTAGCTGGTAGCCTAGTGGTTAGGGCATTCGCCCTGTGACCAGAAAGTCCGGGTTCGATTCCCAAGACCGCTAGGCACC